>OZ014479.1:4512375-4680402 GCA_963965965.1 Trididemnum nubilum | reverse complement strand
ATGTAGATTGTGCAATATGTAGAACAATAAGCAATACTAACGTGTACAAATTTTAATGTATAGTACATATTTTCAGACTGGAAAGCGTGCCGGCATTTTTCGCCATAAAAGCACTTTTTAAGCAATGTATCTCTTTTCATTTACGGCCAGTTGGTCGAACAGTAACGCGTTCATCTATGGAGCGGGATGTCTGCGGTTCAAACCATTTTCGGACCGGTCGAATTGTACACAGTGTTGCAAACATGGAAACGTCATGGAAAACGTCATCAAAAGTCATGGTAACGCCAATTTTACTTAGCGAGTCCCATGACTTTTGGTTTAGGAGTTAAATAGGAGAGCATTTTTGCTTCCCCGCTCCTTGTGAAATGCGTTGGTCAAATATCCCGTCTAAAATAAAATTAAATGGCGTATAACTGAAATTGATTTTAAGCTGATGACGTCATTATTGTGATGTCACGTCCATACTTTTGAAAAAATGTTCGAATTTTGTACATAGCTTTGTTTTTTGATACTGAATCATAAAATGTCAAAGTCAATTTTAAGCATTGCCTGAAAAATGCTCAGATTTTGAAAGTTGACGTCGGTAAACCTCAACAATTGAGAAACTTTTCGTTACCTTTTAGTAACTTCAAATTTTTGGAGTTATTTGTAATGAATTTTGAATCAAAGTTAAAGTTTATTCGATTATTTTTCTTAAAAGATTATCACAAAAAAACGAGAGAGGGGTAAAAATGCCCCACTTTTTTAGGTGAAATAGGGTTAAATTGACAATAAAAAAAAAAAAGACACTTTCAGGTCAAGTAATGCATTATTTACAGTACTTAGTCAATATAGTCTCATTTTATTAAGTTCTTCGTATTATAATAGAATTTAAAAAATATCATTTTGCTTTTAGTAAGACAAAAATAAGCTTTTGCCACGGCAACGCTGCTTAGCACATGGAGCGCAAAAGGCGTTACTTTGCATTCTTCTTTTACAAAATAAGTATTATTCAGCAAATTATTAAGTTAAAATATCAACCTGACATTTTGGCTTAATCATTACGCAAACCACAAAAAATCATTCTGGGCGTTAATTATTTAAAATTACAGGCTATGAATACAATTTTTGTCTACTACAATAGTGTCGTGACTGATTGGTGACAATTTCTGTGAAGAATGCATGGTTACAATGCTATTCTTCTCAAATGTGAGTCTAAGTTATAGGTACGGGTGAAGATACAACTACACGGAAAACGCGGTGGTGATATATTTTAATAAGTTAGCATTTTTAACAACAATTCACTCACACGGCAATTACCAACATCATTATCTAGCGCTGCTAAGTGACGATTTTGCGAATAAATTTGAGATGGTTGTGAAAATATGCTTTCTGCAATAAATCTGCTTGCAATTCTTGTTTGGAATTTAAACCAAGTGACATCAACGCAAATGTGGCATGTTAACGCAGAGTGCCTACTCAATGATACCAAAGCAATGATGCAGCCGAAGCCATGATGCAGGAATAATCTCAGCTAAATCATTACAAACTTTGGCAAGGACCGCAGGCTATACTAGATGAGGTTTGATTTACAATTATATTCATACAAATCCAAAAACACGGACAGATCGTTTAACTGTGAGGTCGCTAAATACAGTTAAAGATTCAGTTGTTCACAATATTTACTTTGCACAAAAAATTGCCACATTGCCAGTTCAAAAATCCCCACGTGTAATCATAGAGAAAAAATGGACTTATGAGAGCTGACATCAGATCAGAGACAGCCAGACTCTTGATCAGTTGATACCAAGTCGATCTGCAGAAAAATAACGTAATTGGTACCAAATTTGGTTGAATGACTTTTAAATGAAACAATCAGAAACAAACCATTGAAGATTTGTCAAATAGTCTGTTGAAGGTTGTTGTCCACAGAATTTCGGTTACCTTTGGCCTTGATGCTTTGTTCAAAATCGTTGATTGACAATAAAATAAAACAAACCGTTTTTTTTTGAACAATAATTCTACTGAGATTCTAACTCTTGAATTTTAAAAGAGCATTCTTGTAAGTTCATTCTTTTTTGATTCTGCGCAATTTATGGTAAGTGTTTAAATCCGATGTTTACTAAATAACTCACAAAATGTAGAATATTGTACGAGTTCGTTTGGTTTGGTAACAAAAAAGTTTTGGCGTTACTTGCAGTAGTTCAAACACAGTGCATCCTCCATTATCCGGCCCGCAATCAACTGGCCACGTTCTGCTGGTAGGTACATTCAGTTATTTGGTCTAAAATCTGCATGTTTTGCTGTGGGAAAAAACTAGAAAGTCAACAAACAATGTTGTCAAGAAGCTCGTTTCTGATTTCGTATATTTACCATGTTGCGTAATGGTTACTTTATGATGTTATTGTACATTAAATTACCATGTGGTGGACGGTGGGTACCCTATAATAGATACTTTTCTTATCCGGCCAAATGCTTATCCGACCAAGATTTTCGAAAAAGGTTGCCCAACATGACCGGTTAATCGAGGATGCACTGTACTGTCGAAACGTTTCAATGTTGTTGTTTTTTTTAACCCAAACTCACTTTAATTTTGATTACGTCATCAATGAAACAATGGTAATAACGTTTCCTATCACTCCGAAAACAAAGAGTAAGATTATTACCGAAGCATAGATCGCTATTCCAGTTGAACCGAAAGGAAGGATGAAAGTGAAGCTGAAAAAAAATCGTCTTTGTAACGAATACAGTATAAACAAAAAACATGACATACCACGAATAACAATTTACTTTAAATTAGAATTTTTTTAACGATTATTTTCGGTATAATCTGCTGCAATGTACAACAAAAAACGGTTGTAACTTCGTGAAAATAATTCACAGTTTTTTCATGTATGCCTAATCTACACAAAACTTTTGAAAGCGATACAGTTGGGAAAGTTGTAGCTTTTTAAATAAAAAGGTAAGGAAGCAGGTTTTTTCGATTGTAAAGCGGTATTAGGGCAAATTTCTGATCTCTTTTACTTTAATGAAGTTTTGTAAAGTACAGCGTAGTTCATTTCAATAAAATTAAAATGAAACAAAGACAATCATTTAGCTACGCTTCGCTGCAAGTTTGTGTAATGCATCCTTCCTTTAAGATGCAGTCTTGCTAGCCCAAAAGCCGCATGCAGCGTGAAGGGCTGCGTGGCCCAGACGGTAAAAGTGTGATTGTAGCTCTTGCTTCCTTCAAGATAGAATTGCAAGAGACAACCCATGAATGCATCTCAGCGGTGGGCGACAGTGTGGTGATGGGATACCCACTTTTGAGTGGTACAGAAATGGCCACCTTTTTTCTCCCAGCTTTTCCAGTCCAGAGGAATTTCTGTGTGTAGCATTCCCCTGCACCATGCTCTCACCCACAGAGAAAGAGCCAGCAGCTTCAACCAGCTAAGAAAGTAAAAGTGCCGTTTCAAAAAGACCTGAAGCGCATGATGTGGGTTCAACTTACATTTTAATCATGCTGCTGCGTCCTTGGACAAGACGCGTAACGGTGCTTAACGATGATTAGTATTTCTGCGTGGTGGCATAATTCGAACAAACAGTAAATTGAATCTAAAAAACTCAAAATTCACACTAATTTTTATAGCTTCATAGCGCTATCCATTGACTGGCGTATGAATATACATACAACCATCAAAACAACAAGCTTTTATCCATAGCTACACCGTTATCAATTCATTACATTCATTACAGCAATAACTTACTTTGTAGAAATTGGTAAAGTTGGTGTTGAAATGGAACTCATTTTCAAACCTTTTATCCAGCGAATTCAATAACTTTTGCACCTTTTCTTAAATAACCAATGATTTCTTACATAAATCACAAGAAATCCTGTGACTGTTGCAGAAAAATAGTATTTTAATCGTTTGCTTGCTTTTTGGCCAATAAGCTATACCAATGTGGAACTCTAGGGAAGAGCCACTAGCACGGCGACTACTTAAAAATAAGCAATACGAAAGTTATCCTCTCCCAGGATAATTTTTGCAACTTTTTTGACAACTTTCCGCACTGCTTGTTTTTAAGTAGTCGCCGTTTTGGCGGTTCTTCCGTATAGGCTTCCGCGCTGGTAGCCTTTAGATCAGAAAGTACGCAGAAACGACTAAAACATTGAAAACTCTGGCCCGCAAACGTCAAAACATCACAATTAATTATTATTGGAAAAATAGTATTTTAAATTACCTACAGAAAATTCAGAGACGATGTCAAAACGCTTCTAGTTGATCGATTAAAAAAATATTAATTTACTTAGTGTTTAATACAGAGATTGAAGCGATACCATAAAACAGGAAGATTAATTATGCGTTTTTAATCACGAAATTGATTCTGTGCATAATGTATTTAGGCCATTGATTTGGCGCTCTTCGGCAATTGTTGTAACAACATACCATAACATAGAATACGTAACAACGCAAAAATGAAACATTCAAAACCTTACCGGCTGTTTCACCGTGTATCGTATAATAGAAGCGTCTTATTAAGCCAAAATATAGATTAACCCTATTCGGACCAGACAAAATTTTTTGATTAATGGCCCAGGGGGGGATCGATTCGACACAAGAAAGTCAAACGTTAATAACTCCCAAACTACAAAAGATAAAAAATCCGTTTTTGCTTCTCGAGAAGCTCAATTTTCTGACAAAAAGTCCAAACTTTTTGTCATTATATTTGCAACCTTGATCTTCAATTAATTTGAACATAAGGGACTATCAGAAGCGATCGGTTCGCTTTTTCTCTGCACAATGTTAATAAGCGTTTGATTGCCGTGACGCGGCATCGCAGCTGGAGTTTTATTCAGTAACTCCGAGATAATTACGGATTAAATTAAAAGATTATTTCTATTGTGCTAAAATATCTAAAACATTAGTTTGTTGCTGGATTAATTGCAAGCTGAATATTTGTTACTCTTGTAGTTCCTTTTGCTAAACACTACAAAATATGGTATTTTTTGTACAAAAGTTTATAAAAGAACAAGCATCAAACCACTGATTTTTCTCATTTACATTTTGTGTGTAAATGTAAATAACATAGCTGTAACAAACGTCAATGAAATTGGTTGAATTTTGATGTAATTTTTGGTAAGCTGATGATTCGCAGTCTAATATAATATAGTAAGAGTTTTCACTTGGAAAACTTGTACTATGGGTTTCATTCTCACAATGGCATATCTGACAATGCTAAACCTAATCAAAGTGCAGCATAGCATTCTGAATATAACAACACTGTTATAAAAGTTTTTTATAACAACATTTTTATCATTAGTCGAGTTGATAAGCGTCTGCTGCTGATACAGTAGATATGGGTTCGATTACAGCTCTGGTCAAACCAAAATTTGAAAAAAGTTTGTATTTACATTCAGCTTCCGGGCTAAATATTAGCAATAAAGTGGGCAGTGTGAAGCTTTTACCACTTGTGGTAGACAGGTGGGCAAACGACAGCCTTTTCTAAAAAAAAGTACGATTTTTTCGCTGTCTCTATACAACTTGGTAAATAAAAATGCAATTACTTCGAATTTACGAAAAAAACTTTTAAAATGTGTCGCACGGAGTGTAGCAAATGCTGATTTTTTGAAACTATTTTTTGTACGGTTTTTCGCGGACTTTTGAATTATAAGAAAAAAAAGAAATTGGTCGAACTTGGTACTCGGATTCTTGGTTAATTTTTAGAATAATAGTTTGGATAATTTGGAGTATTGTAATAGGTTTTAGCGTCCGAATAATTTTTTTTTATTGCTTACGTTGTGAAAGATTACGTTGTCTAATATTGGAGAGTAATTTTTTCTCAAAAATTCAAAAATTCTGCAGTTTTTATGACGTTTATATAAGAAAACCTAAATTAATTTGATCATTGCTCGTCATAAGATTTTCGAAAATCTTATATAGTACCCAAATGGCTTACCTTCTAGTGTATTATCACAAATGATTTCAGAACTAAAAAGCAAAAATTACAATTGTTTCCTACATTGTAATTACAATTAATGGTTGTACTTATCGAAATACCTTTCTTTTTATCACTATTCGTATCATTCTACAAAGAATGTCTAATTCTCAAACGTAACAATTTTGTCTTGATAATCTTTCAGATTTTATTTCAGAGATGGCTTATAACAAATTGTTGCAAACTTTGGTTGTTACTGGGATTAGTGCTGAATAAGTTTAGAAAAAACATTAAAAAAGATAGTATAATCCCAAGGCTAGAAATTTATTTGTCAGTTCTCATCTTTGATCAAAATCTTCAAAACTATTCTACTCGTAATGTCCTCACCACTAGCGTACACAGAATTTTCAAAGAGGGGGGTGGGGGTGCCAAGAAATTTGAGAATAATGAAGACCAAAAGAAAAATTTTTCCACTCAGAATCAGTCCGTTTTCCTGCCCAAAATTAGGTGAAGATAGAAAAAAAAAGGTTATTAGTCAGATTTTGTCCGTTTTTGTGCTCAAACTTTCTGCCCAAATTACAAATAGGGGGGCATGCCGCAATTTTGCATACTATTTTATGCTAATTATACTATACTGACGACCCAAAGGGGGTGGCCATGGCACCATGTCCCCCCTAAATACGTCCCTGGTCCTTACATCCTGAACCAACAATATTGTTTGTATGCGATAAAGCCGTTAGACAGTTGCAGCAAATTAGAAACATTATAAAAATTTGCTAACGACATCAGTGAATTTAGATATCTTATTTATAATCACAAAAAAAATCAGAATAAATTCATTTACTAAACGGTCAGCTAATCGGATTGTTACATGCAAAGTCTACTAGTAGAGAATTTGCTTTCCGTTTTTCTATTTTGTATCTACAAACATATTTTTTGTTGGTTGTGAAAGTACACACATAAAACCGAAAATTGAAAAGTAACGAAACAACATAAATTTTTCAAATTCCGCATGCCACGGTTGCCACCTATCATTATAGACCACAAATGAAAAATCAATGTGAAACTCAGTAATATCTGCAACAGTATGCCATGCTGTAGGCCTGTAGTAGCATCTAATACGAAAATACATGCGGTAGCAAGTAGAATATACCACATGAAATAGCACATTTTACAACGTACATTGTACATACTCAATAATTATTGTTTAGTTTGATGAGAATTTTATAAAAAATTGATACCATTTTACACTAGTTATTGGGTATTGCTTCGAAAAGCATTTTTTACGCAAAGATTTTAGTAATAATAACCTTGAATAACAAAAAAGGTAAAAATTGAAAATAATGATTTCGAAACAAGTATTATCAAAAACTCTCTACTTCTTGCAATGTTATTGAATATCGCAAAGGCATTCTCGTATGAAATGTTGCAATTTGGTGAAAACAAAGCGTATGCGCACAATGAAGTCATCAGTGTGCTGCTACATCACGCGCAAAGACACTCGGGCAAATTTCTGTTTTGGATGTTATCACTTGAACTTCATGAAAAAACTTTAGGCAGTCAAAATTATGCGTATGTTTTTGTGAAAAATGAAATGAACATCTTTCTACTGATACTGCCACTTAGCAGAAACTAAAAAGTTATTTAAAATTTGCGTCATTTTTCTTTTTTTTAGTCACCAAAAACAAATTCCCAACATAAAGACTACCGAAATTCATGCAACATGCCACACACTTGATAACTTATGGACACTTTTGACTATTGTACTACTCGTATATCAGCAATGTGAAAATAAAATACAGGCAAAAAACAAAAGGATTTGCGCTTATGTTGGCCTCTAATTCTTTTATCAATAAATACGTTTATTTTGCTAAATCGCAATTCTTACTTATTAGCGAAACGCTAAAAATAAAGCTTAGTTTGAAATTTGGTAAAACTATACAAAATTATCACAGAAATTCAGCTGTGAGCTTTATAAATCATAATGAAAATTATAATGCCTCAGGCAAACTAGTAAATAAAAATCTATTGTCACAGCTCTTTTAGAACATCGATAGAAACAAAAACCGTTCAAGTGGTCGCTGGATTTACGTTCGAAAAAGCGTAAAATTATTAATTACGACAGAACAATTGGGACTAACAGGATTAAATTAATTTTTCGAAAATTTTGCCAGAAACGCAGGGTTGACCTTGAGAAACGTTTAATAACTCCGAATCTACTTGTCATACGACAATGGTTTTACAAATGAAAGTTGAAGCAGTAAATTTTAGGAAAAGTCAAGAAATTTGATTATTGTGGCTTGACTGCTTCATAACAATATTTCAAAATAAGTGAAGGGGGGGAGCTAATCGATCCCCCCCTGGGCCGAATAGGGTTAAGCTTTGATGAAAAAAACAAGCGGTGAAAATTGTTCAATAAATTAGTGCGGAAGTTATGGTTAGTATTAATGTTTTTGTATGAAATCTTTGATAGGATAATTTATGGATTTTATGTACATCCAAATAGCTATTTTTGGTTTAATGAAATACTACTACCGTACGCAAAAAGTCTAAAAACTACGGTAAACTTTTGGTTGCAATAATTGCCCCGAAATAGCGGATGAAGGGAATTTTCTCACCTAAACGCAATAAGGTACGCACCGTCTATAACTTACGAACACTTCTTCATTTCTGCTATTGGTACTCAAGACTGACAACATTTTCACCGCTACACTATGTACACTATATACAGCCAAATTTGCACTAAGCTGTTATATACATCCGTATATAGCCCGTTAGAAATAATACAAAACACATGCAAACCCAGAAAAAATTTATAATAAGCTGAAATTTGACACGATGACTCAGGACCATGTCCTGAGCCACCAAAAAAAAATACCCATGTTTTGGACATGGGACTTTCCCCTTTTTCGGCCTTTAAAGTCTGCCATCTAGTGTCAAAGAGTCTTTACTGTCCAACAACCAGTTCAAAAGTTGTGGAAGAGCCAAACTTTGAATCGTAATCGATTTTTAAGTGCAGGTATAAACAAATTTATTTTAAAATTGATGACGTCACTTTTGGTGACGTCATTGCCAAATTTTTAGTTTTGGAAAAATGGCATATTCTGCATTGACAACTCAAATTGTGAATGAGAGTTACCTGTTTGGCTCCAAGCCAAAAATTGCTTAAACCAAAGTGATGACGTCACAAACGCTTTTTGATGACGTTATCTGTCAAGAGTTTTAATCGTAAATAAGAAAAAGAGTGTTTGACCAAACAAAACATTGCACTACTTTGAGAATATCAGCATCATCATCATCATTTTGAGGTTCTAAGGCATTTTCGAATCCTTGACCAAAGACTTTCGTCGTCCTCCTTTACGCAATGGTTCTAAAAAAAAAACTAGCGAAATTATATGTCAATTAATACGCATTGCCGCAACTAGAACGTTGCTCTAAGGGGACAAAATTTGTTTCTGGGGGGCCAAAATTTTTGGGTTGGTCTACTTTTCTCCGAGTTCTCTGTTGATCTCAAAAAAAAAAAAGGTCATCTCGCCAAATTGTTTTATTTATCTTTTAGTTTTTTGTCGGTTTCCAAAAAAAAGTCACCCTCTTGAAAATGCCGCCAGGAAAAGAGGAGCTTGGGTGGGCATTTTAGGGGGGCGGAATTTTTGCTTACGGGGCGCCACCCCCTTTTGCTCCCCCGTAGTTGCAGCCCTGTTAATACCAATATGTCACGAGCACGATAATATATCCGGTAGGAACAGAATTTCTACCGTTTTGCAATGTCTGACAATATTATTATCTCACGCAAAATGCTTTGTTAGCATACTTCTGCAATCTGTGGTACTAAATCTATTATACAGTAGATTATGCCTGGCATCAGAACTAAACTAATCAATTAGAATAACGAACAAACTTATCGGATTAATCTAAAACAACACCTGATAAAAAACTTATCTAATCGACCAAGGTTTTTGAATTAACATCTGAACAAAATTTACTTAATTAATTTTATAATGAAAACGCTAATATTTGACAATTTGCAGCCTTAATAATTTTTTTTATCTTTGCAAATGCTTGCATTTTAAATAAAATTGCAGATTAACTTTAACTGCGCAAGGGAACTTTTGGATAAACATTTATGGCTTTCTTGCTCTAACTGCAAAATGCATTATTTTATTTTAATCCCATATTGGGAGGTTTAAGTTTTATCTGCTTGACTACTACCACCCGGCGCAGCCAGAAATAAAAAAAAGGGAAGGAAAAAATTTTTGTTGTGATTAACGCATATGCAAATCAAAAAGTTTTTATTTGAGCAAATTTTATCAAACTACTGTACAAAGGTTAAGCGATAACAAATTGAAGTACTGCCGTTGTTCATACAGCTGGCGCATAAAAAAATAACTAAATGCAAAAAATAAGAATTAAAGTAGTTTTACGATTTTACTTTATTTAACGATGCAACAGGGGATACAAAATAGCGCGTTCTTTCACTTAGGCCGTAGGAGAAAATCGCAGATTGCCGTTATTATTCAAGCAAGCTTGCGTAATAATATTACAATTTTCGAATAATTATAATTACATTTCATTCATCAAGTTGCCTTGGCCAGGAGAGAGCGAAGGGATCTTTCGGTCTTTGAATCAAGCTACCACCTGTCTACCACAGTATATTGTGAAAAATTAAGAACAAATGAAATGCACAATTCGCAAAAACATACGAACAACTCCCGCCTACACCCGAAAATGATTGGTTTTTGAAAAAAAGTGCTCCCTATTATAATTTATATTAATAGACAGTTGACACTAGTCACAACATATTGCATGCTATCTTCAACCAACGAAAAAAAATGCGCTGTATTGTGGCTTGCCAATATAAAGTTTCGGTTAATTGATTACTGTACTCACTGTTATTATTATCGTTGGTAGGAAATAGGCACTAAGCATTAAGCAAGAATAACGCGATAGCGACCGACCATATCCTTATACGGTTATCTTAATCAAATAATGCGAATCTGAACGTGGCGGTCGCGAAAAAACGGTCATAACGAAATACAATGGGTTTAGTTTTATTTATGTGGCACGTTCGCAAACAAAATTTGGTTCGCTCCGAAAACTGCGTATAAAATGCTTCCAGGACAAATTTTTAGGCCCGGACGCGAAATCGTGAACGTCCGGGCATACTGTTCGTTTGTTTAAAACAACTGGCTGCTGGTACGTCAGTTAGGCGATACGCCGAGCTTACCGAATTTCGGTTTAAAATAAACTAAACACGAGCTTTTGCGCTCACGATTTTACGCACAGTGTAGATCGGGATAAGGCGGACGGTGTCTGCGCGACTTTTTGCTCTCAACCAATCAGCACGCTCAATTTAGACCTCGACACAATTTGGGCAACGTCGCCGGACTCTGTGCTCTGATAGACAACAGGAACATTGTTCATAATCAACACAGCTATACGTTGTAATACGCAGACATAGAAATTGATTGAAACAGATCTCCTTAAAATAAATTTGCGAACTATTTACTGCATTAAACATTAGACATTGCGCAGATTGTAGCTGTTAGATTAATTCAAACCAGCCAATCGCGTTCCCCAACTTCAACTGAAAACAAAACTAAAAGATGAAGATGACATTGTGGTTTCGTTTTGGGTAATTAATAAAAACTTTTTGAGCAATAACATTTTGATTCCGTCATTTTTCAGATAAACGGATTCACTAGGCTGTTGGTCTAAATGTAGGCCTACCTAAAGCGGTTTAGACCAATTATGTCTGATATCTTGTCCCATGAAAACGCAAAAAAAAACGGTAAAATGCATGCAATCAAATGACATGCGTATATTTATACGCATAAATACGCGTGATCGGTAAAACCGACCCAATACAGTATAACAAAAATATCAATTTCGACGTTCACAATAAACGGAGAATCATTCTCTTAGAAGAGATTTGCTTTCCTCCTGCCATTAGCGTTTTTTCCAAATGCTTTCAAATAAAATGTTCTCGAAATTTATTTGGGTCGAAATACGATTCGTTTGTGGTGACATTTAATTCGTGTACTGATACGCGTCAGATCTCGGCCGCCCCGAATTCTTGCCGGTATCTGATTCTACTTGTTTCATTTTGGAAAATGATGAGTTTTGAAGCAAATGGATTGCGTTTTTTGGTGCGAAATCGCGCTGCTTTCTGCCTCATTTGCATTCTGCCCAGACATTATCATTCCACGACAGCGCGATCCGGGCTACGCAATGATCTTACAGTATTTCACTAAAATTGATTTTTCGATAGTAACTTTATTTCCATTGCTACGTTAAAAATGATTCACTTTGCCGTTTTTGCTGCAAACGTTTTTTCAATCCGAGTATCTCGCAAACAATACAAGCTAGAGGGGTAAAATTTGTTGTAAAAGATAAAGAAGCTAATCACCTTAGAAAAAATTTTCAAAAAAATGCAAAAGTTTTGACGTTGTTCATTTGCAACTCTGGGTAGAATTACACTTGAGTTGAGCGTTTTTCAGTTACCGTAGTTTTTTCACATTTTGTCGTTTAAATAATTTTGTAAAATTGTGCACTTTAAAAAAGGGAGGGGACTGGTCCCCCTAATCCTCCCCCTGGCTCCGCCGGTGCCCACTACGCCAGGCTTTTACTGATAACAGAGTTTTTGACTTTCAATCGACTAAATTCATAATATAATTCTCGCAAGTTTAAAGCTAATAAACAAAAAAGTTATACAATGTTCCGTTTGGTCAAACACTCTTTTAAATTTACAATCAAAACTCGTGACAGACGACGTCATCAAAAAGCGTTTGTGACGTCATCAATTTGATTTAAGCTATTTTTGGTTTTCTTCCAAAGACCTAACTCTCATTTCCAATTTGAGCCATCAATACGTCATTTTTTCAAAAAAAAAAGCAATGACGTCATCAGCAATGACGTCATCAACTTCAAAGAAAAAAATTTCAAACCTGAACTTGAAAACCAACTCTTAATTAAAACTTGGCACTTTTACAGCTTTTGGATTGGCTGTTTGATAGTAAAGACTCTTTGACACTAGATGGCAGACTTTAAAGGCCGAAAAAAGGGGAAGTCCCATGTCCAAAACATGGGTATTTTTTTGGTGGCTCAGGACATGGTCCTGAGTCATCGTGTCAAATTTCAGCTTATTATAAATTTTTTCCGGGTTAAAGCTATTTCTAGCGGACTAATAGTACAGTGCACAATAGTGCTCTGCTGTAAGTGCATGTTTATTCACCTTGTTGTCTCAATCAAGTTAGAGATAAAGAGCCTTTGCGGCCTTCGAATCAAGCAGCACCTGCCTACCCAACGCAATGTGGAGGCTTGACAATTCTGATCCCTTATTGTCGCTGAACGCCAAGTAGGAAGCTGTAAATCCGCCATTTTCATAGTCTTTAATTTGATCCGACTGTAAGCCGAATGGCGTTTACCGTTTCAGTAGCAGATGCTTTGTCCACTTGACCACTACAGTAATTTAAATATTAACCCCGAGCCGGGTTAGAAACCATTGCATTGTACTAACTGCAAACAGTATCAAGAAGAAATCACTTAAGTAGAAAATCGTAATGAGTATATTATGAACATGGCCCGATCATTACTCTGTTTGAAGTTCCAGCATTTCAAACCTTAGTTCCAGCATGTAGCACGGGTCACGATTAATCCTGTGTTACAAAAAGGTTCTTCGTCAACAACTTGAAGAGAAAGCCATTTCCATTGCACTTTTTTTGCGTGCGACTTTGCAAGTCATTTTACCTTTTTACATGAGGCTTTTATTAATGTTCATGAAAAAATCAACACTAAGGTAACATTATTTATGATACAAAGTTATATCATAGCCAACTTTTGTGACAAAATGGGGTTGAAAATTTTCATCAACATCATTGCAAAATCACATGTAAAAAGATTGAGAACTGTAAACGACTCATTTAAATCTCCCTTCACCGCGGTTACTTTTTTGAAGTTAATCTGAGCGCTCACTCTAGGTATCAAAACTTTCCGATCAAAACTTCGGAACCAGCAACTTTCCAACACATTGCAGCTGCAAACCTTCCTTCTTAAATAAGCAAATTCGACTCTCTTTACCCGGGCATCTTAAATCTGAATTACACTATTAACAGTTTTTGCAAGAACGCTCGCAAAAATGTTGAATCACTTTGACTAAGCTACACTATCTACTTGCAGAAAAAGGTTGCTTAATCAAATCGATCAAATCTTTCATTATACTAGCTGTGTTACTCCGAAGGTTTCAATGAGTTTGCGGGACCCATCTCCGCGTCATTGCGCTGGAGGCAACACAGCTTTATTCGAAGAAATGTAGCAATAGTGGCGAGCCGTTGGCAACACTGTGTCCAATTTGACTGTCTCGAGATTTGAATCTCAGACCTGCTGCAGGCGAATGCGTTACCGCTCGACTAACTGTAGTTTCTGAAATCACTCTGTTTGAATAAGCTCGATAATAATGGATAAAGCATAAACCAACACGTTTCATCTAGTTTTTGGTTTTGATGTTTCGGATCAAACTAAGTCCTACACCCATATATTTTCTGCTCAAAAGATGCTCCAAAGTTTCCGAACTTTTTTGCTCAGTTATACACTAGTAGAAAAACGTTTATTCAACATTTTTGCCAGCTTTGCAATTTGCTTTACTACTGTGCAACCCCAAGCCGAAACTCCACTATCAAAATTATTCGGCAAGAACGCTTGCAGAAATTATTGAATCAACTTTTTTTAAGCGTAAATAACTTGGAAAGAGTGATTCAACGCTTCAGCACACATTCTAACGGGAAAGTTTGAACCTATAATTCAGGCCAAACGCTAACTATATTAACAGCATGATTTCTCTTAGCATGTCAATCACTTACATATGATCATAAAATCCTCGTAGCAATTATACAAGTAATCATGGTCAATTTTTCTTTCCAGTGTTGCCTAATGCGTGGTTAGAGCAACAAAATTGTAACATTTCGTAGTCTGTTCAGACACCTGCTAATTGAAAAAACGTCATGAATGTTAACAATATCAATTGCAATTATTTGTTACTTGTCCCTTTTTGCTAGAAGTAATTTGTTAAAAAAGATTTTTAAGTACCGTAATTTAAATTTTTTATTCCATTTTATACATTTTCTTCGAAATATTGTAAATTATTCACACGTTTACCAAAATATACGTTCAAAATTGTTAATGCAAAATCCTGACCCTTTTCAGTCTTTTGCAATAATACTGTAACAAAAAATTTTCCAAGCTTAAAAAACAAAACTTTACTCTGAGTAGAACTGCTTAACTTGTATTATTTAAATTATATTTGAATGCCATCTTTCAACAGCTGTGACGCTTAAAGTTTAGATATATGATTATTACTAGCTTAATTGGGAATAACTTTTTGTGATTGTTCTGGTTTACTTTGTTCGCATAATCATATTCATGCTGATCGGTAATTGGGAAAGAAGCAAACATCTCTTTTCGAGGTCTTAGCGTTTTGGAAGCAAAATGTACAGTAGCTTGCTAGCAATGGCGTAAATTTAAGCATCATCAAAAACGATTTCCACAGTACTTAGTTGGATTGGATCAATAATAGTTTATAAAAAAAGATGCAACTTTTTACTATAGTGCTACAACCATACAAACGCAATTAAAAAAACTTTCTTTTATGCGGTCGAAATTGATTTGCGCTCATTGTTTTGTTGTAGCGTCGTTCTGTTTCTTTTTGTTACGTAAGTTTCAAACGTTGTTTTGTCATTTCTTAAATTTGCATTAAAGCCATGACTCATTAACTACCTGGATTTATCTCTTGATTAAAAAGGCGCAAGCTGCTAATTTATAGATTTGCAAAAGTCGAAACTTGTCAAACCCCGTTATGCTGTCAAATTCTAGCATGTTTCTTTCTAAATAACGTACAAAATCTTTGATCAATGTTTTCAAAATTGTTCTGTCTGCAAATTTTGTGTTTGCAAGCTGGAACTTTGCGATGTCGAAAACAGTTTAACTTAAGTGTCTGCGGAGAGCAGAGGCTTTTTTTTGTTTTTCCAATGGAAAGAGTCAGTAAGCAAGAAGATTTACGATTTCGACTTCGAGTCAACGTCACATTTGCAGTATGTTCTAGAAAACAGATTCGTAGTTCTAATTGAGCCGTTGCTCAAGTGCCATTTGACCCCCCTTGGATACCGACTAACCGGCTTACTGGCTCAACTCCGTTCCAATATTTCTTTTATACCCTCCGTGATTGTTGCGGTGGTATTTCTATATGCGCAAGGTTTCAGCTTGGAAGTCAATTATTTAATATCGTAACCAAATTATCTGCGATGCTTACGTCGTAAAATTCATTGGAAAGTGAAATATGTGTTAATTCATGTTCAAGTTACCTCAATTTATAGTTAAGTTTAAATTATGTAGATGAGATTAACAGAGTTATGCGCAAAGATTCTTATTTTGTTTCGGTTACAGCTCTACAGTTTGTTTTCTTTGTTACAATGATACTCTGAGCTTTTCGTTTTGTGAACTATCTATTGTGTTTTCTTAGTTGCATAAAGTTGAAATCGAGTTTACTAGCTCAACTGGTGGGCTAATAAATTGTTGAGCTAATAACCTTTATTTAATTTATATTTCTTATGACAGCAATTGAGATACTTAAGGTTTATTGTTTCTATGAAAACCGCGGACGAATAAAGGATTGTTTTGCATCAAGTCGCACGTTACAAATTGCATAGCAGACGTAGATTAAGACGAATACGTAACATTAGTTTTCGGTTTTCTTCTTTCAGTTGTCAACTTATACTTAAAACTTTACGCTAGACAGTGCTGTTTCAGCAGTCAGTTCTCATCACCATTCTAAGCTAAGTAAAATCTCGTCTAGTAGCAGGCTAAGAATATGCTTAAAATTACTTTTTTAATTACTTCTGTATTTACTTATTTTGATACCGCAAGACGAGAGTAAACTTTCGTAACTGCAGCAAAATACGTTTTAAGAACAAGCGAATTTTTAGTTAATACACTGTAACATTTATGCAAATCTCAACAGCAAAGACGCCCACATTGTCAACTCAAGATGAGGGTAAGGGAAGGTGGCATGATCGCACTGGTCTTTGGTTACCAAGGTGCTTTGGTAAAAGCAACAAAATGGCGCCAGGTCGTTGAGTCACTTGTCTGCAGAGGTGGGCACAAAGAGCAATATACCAAAAGCGCACCGCGACAAAGCGCAGCAATCTTTTCTACCAGTAAATGTGCAGCGCAAAATGCGCAATTTAATGTTTTCAATTTCTGTATTGCACCGCAACTTCCGCAATGAACTTTTTAATTCAGTTGAAGCGCAATGCAATTCCGCAATTGCGGAACGGCATTGCTGTACCAAGTTAAAACGCAACCTAACTTCTACAAATCAAATTTATAACGTAGTGTAAGTACCGCATTTTTTGCACTTTCAGACAGAAAAAGAGTAAATAATTTGCTAACGAAGACCGAAAATTATCAATATTAAGATCGGAATGGAACAAAAATGTATAGAATTGCGCTTTTAACTGAAAACAATTTTAAAAGCACTGCTCAATTAAAGCGCAACAAATTTAAAAGACTCTTGTCCGCAACGCAACTTCCGTAACGTTTCAAAATAAAAAATTAAATCGCAACTTCAGCAATAGTGGAGATTGCGCTTGGAATTGCGTTTTGCCAATCTCTGCTTGACTACCGACGTTGGAAGCTCCACATACTGTAGTCCTATAATCTGACAGTTTTAAATGAAAAGGTCAAACAAAAAACGGTAAATATTAATCAATTTTCAAGTTTATTGTCTAATGGTGTTTTTGTTCTCCGGCATGACTGCTAAAACCAGCCAAAAGAAGACACAAAACGTGATTTGAACAAGTTATTTAAGAGAACTGCTCAAACTTTGCTATATCTACCGGTTCTATTTTGTCTATATTAGGTAACCAAAACAAGCACTGCTTCGGATAGCCTACACATTTTATTTTTTCCCAAACTGGTTTTCTTTATTTCGCTTCGCATTTTACCAGACTGCGCCAAGCTCTGTAATAATGTAATGTTTAAAAATCATGAGTTATTATCACTAGATCCCACTCATTGTTTATTCTGGGTTCCGTTCGACATTCTCTTCGATCTGTAACTGACAGAGAAAATAGAACTATAAACAGAAAGCTTGAACTATTGCAAGCACGTCTAACACAACTTTAAAGTTGATTCAGAGTATTTCAACAATTTCACGTCTATATTTTGTAAATTTTATCAAACATCGTTTTGACAAAGCTTTCAGAAATACAAAAGAATACGAAAATAGATCGTTAGAAATTTGTACAACAAATCTGTTAAAAATTAAAGCGCTAATTGAAGTTTCATTATAATTAATTGCTAAATGGAAGTAATTGATATATTTAGTTTGCCTGGTGAGACGCAACAAGTTGTATCACGAGAAGGTTTGCAACATCTAATCTCAAAACCATTGCTGGATAGGTCAATGTTTTCAGAAAGAGCTCGATAATTTTTTACATCCAGAATTAATCATTCACAGACTGCAAAATTTAGAGTAAAATCTAAAACCAATACGCTAAACCCCCTACAGCCTGTTGCATCTTCCGACTCGTCAGGAGGGTATCCACAGGATAAAACTATGTTGATTAAATGCGTTAGAACTGCAATTCTGCTGCTGGGTGCTGTCTATCGCTAACCTCGATCATCTGTCGGTTGTAAAGCTTGTGCAGACACTGAACAGCGCTTGGCAGAGCTGAATCGTAGTTATAAAGCTGGAAAAGTTGCCACTAAGCAACTTTCTAAATATCAAACCTGATGAAAATCTACCCATTGAATCAAAATTAGGGTGAAAATGTGGCGCTGGCTTAATCGGTTTCGCTCTGACTTAGCAAAAACAAAAACAGATCAGAAATAGTGGAGCTTCACTGATCCATCCACAAGCGCAATCTGCATGTGTGAAGTACAAGATGACACAATATAACATCGGTTAACGTGCTCTCTACTTGAAGAAACTTGCTCATCGTTAATCTCTGCGTAGTTAACGAGAGAGTGTCACAAACTCACTTACACTAATGCCCCAGATGGCAAGAAGTAGCAAAGTTTTGGCAACAGAATTCTTTTAAAAGCAAGCTCGTCGCTTCTGACTTCTTTCAAATACTCATACACCTAGTTACTACCGTAACAGTACATACGTCTTATTCAAATAGAATCAAAATAAAGCATTACTAGCGCAAATATAAAATATATCAAAATAATCAAGTAAAAGAAATTTAGTAAAAGTAATCAAAAGTATTAATTAAAAGTATTTAGATAAACCTATGCCAGCCAATTTACAACTTACACGTCAAAAGCTACGAATATGCTAAAATCCCTAACTCAAAATTCTTATTTCTGCATTCGCGAAACCAAGTTATAACAACAGCACTATAGCTCGACTAGTAGACTGCCAATTACGAACAATATAATCTCAGACAACATCATGGAGCAAAACAGCAAGACTTCAATAATTTCTACTCGCTCACAAACATTACAGTTTCTCAAATTTGCCGCTCTAGTTCACAAATACTGTACCGGTAGTCATAAATTAGATTTAGAGAGAAAAGATATCCTAATTCGTAATATGATATTAGGCAAAACAAACTTTTAAGCAATTTTAAACTACGCCTGGACAAGTTTGATAATAAATGAGCACGATAATAACTAGAGCAAACGTGGCAAAAACAATTCGAGCAAGCAACTCATTATTATTATTATTATTATTGTGACAGAGAGCCACATGGTGCATGTAGCTGTAGCAAGCATCAAACGAACACCCGAAGGATCAACTACTTACTTTACATACACTGTAAATAAAAATTGCACCATTTCAAGACATATTGCTTTGGTTTGCTTTGTTTTTTTTTAGGTAGTTGAGGGCTGTTTAAAGCTTTATGTCGTTTGTTAAAAGATTTTTTGCAAAACTTTTATTTCATGTTGTTGGTACTGAACAGAAATGCTCATCACGTTTAAAAAAGTCTAATTGATTTGTGTTTATCACTATTTTGCAAGTGCTAATGCAATATTTTCATTTTCATAGCCCTAAAATTTATTACGTACTTTTTTTTTGATTTTACGTAGCTTGTAGTTTTTCCTTAATGCAGTCACCAAAGCATTGTATGTATTTTTATAATTGATTTTAATATTATACTGTTTTAAAATATAAAATTACATGCACGTTTTTCATTTATTTGTTTGTTTTTTTATTTAGGGTACTGGGACCAAGCAGTCTACCAATTGTGGTTGCCCATCCTTACAAAAGGCTTGCAAACAAACCCCCCGAAAAAGTGCTCTGCGTTGGTGTGGTTTGACATGCGTAAGGCAGAGTTGTCAACAGGCAGACTAGTTCAAGCCAGAATCTCAAAAATAATTTGAAACCTACTGTAAACTACGTCCGAAAGTTAAGTTGCGTCGAAAAAATGTATCTTCTTTCCTTTGAATAACTTTAGTTTGGTATGACTGATCAAAGTAAAGATTGATTATTACTGAAAGACTGTGATACAATCATGATGTAATAATTGTGTTCTAATGATAATCAATCTTGTTGATGCTTAAATAAAATCTTTGTTCAGAGTCGCAAAATTATTTTAGTTCCTTTTTTATAGCGCTTAAAAACCCAAACAAGTCGAGGCCCGAATTTTTGTCGACCTTAAGCCCGAACCTGGCCGCCGAAAAACCCGATCTGACTTGCAACTCTGGCGCAAAGAGTCTGGTTCATATGCACGAACAATACAGCTAAACTCTGTTGTTAACCATTTGATTATTGAAGTAATTTTATTAACAATACAATTTAAAATATTTCATACTGCGTTATGCAGTATTCAATGATGTATTTATTAGTAATTAGCTGTAATAACTGAGCAAGTTTCCTATAAATTGGATGTAATTTAATCCCGCAGGCGGCTCATCAGTACAAGAACAAAACTATCTATTTAATTTTGCGGTAAGTAAGGAAATACGACACCGTTAAAAGTGCGAGAAAACGTCATTTAAAAGTTTAAGTTATATTCTTACAAAGCATTTGTGGCAGCTGGATTCCGATGCGTTTGACCGGCTTAGTTCAACAAACTAGAAACCACTCTTCAGCTTGCTTCAAGAACCTTCGTTTCACATGCTTCGCTTCTGGCTATGCCGGAACGTGATGCTACACATTAAAATTAAAAAACCTACGGTATTGAAAAAAGAAAATAGACAAGATAATAACTTGTTTCCACCCAAAAGGTCTTTACTGAATTTAAAATAAGTTGTGAGTGTTTTTAGTTCTTGTCCGAATATTGCTTTACAGATTGTTTTGCTTTTTTCCGATATCTACGTTCGATTTTTCCAAATCCATTCGATTTGTTCAGACGCGGCTGGACGCAGGTAACAATCGTTTGATGTAGTCAAATTTTTGTATCGAACGATGTTGCGAAATTACACAGCTACTTTCTGTATATCATAATGTTTAAACTTCGGTAAGCGGCCAGTCTTGACCTATTTTACACCCAAAATTGCCATGCAGATAATACTGCGAATAAATTAAGTTAAGACCTTAATATATTGGTTTTTCAAAAAAATTTACCAAAATTAAACCGAAGGTTTTTGGTGTTTTTCATCCTTTTACTAGATTCAGGACTTAACCCGTGAGTACCTTTGCAATTCTCATTCGGCACTTCCTTAATAAGATTTTGACACCTCTGCGGTAAATGAATTGTTGCCGAACTGAGAATAAATACGATGATACGCAAACGTATTCCTAGAACTGATTCAGAACCACAACCATAAATATTTTTAAAAAAATTCAAATGATACATGCAAAAATGTCTTGACCAGTATCAAAAACAAAAGAAGCCTTATTCCTCTCATCTCTCAGTTCTAAAACACGGTGCTGCTTTGCATGTTTTGTTTGCATTGTTTAAAAGCGATGTCTTCGGAGCAACATTATTATTTATAGGTTACTAATCAAATTTTGCAAGCCTGATGTAGTGCGATTGGATTCAAAATTGTAAAAAAACCCGAGCTGAAGGCTGAAATTCGTTATTGATTGATTGGTTGGTGATTGATACATTTTCATACTCCTTTCACGAGAAAAAGACGATGACGCTCAGAGTTGTAAACGTGCCGACAACTACGAGTTGGAACCCGACCCGAACCCAAAAACAAAAGCCCAAACCCGGATCGAACTGGAAAAGTGTTTTAAAGCTAAAATCAGCAGCTTCGAAAAGATCCGAAAATTTAGTTAAATCAAAAAAATTCAGTGAGCTGTGTTTATTGCTTGTTAACAACTACTCATTGCTGATAAACTGTGACGTAATAATAAAATTGTGCAATAATAATTGCATTAATGCTTAAACGTAGTTGTCATTCAGTGTTGCAAAGTTTTTTTGATTACGCTTTAATCGCATCTAAAAAGGAAACCCGACATTTTTCAATATTAGGTTCGAATCCGACCCGAAAAGTCCTACCCGACTTGCAACTCTCGTGGCGCTATTCTTTGAACGAATACGCACCCGCTTAGAAGTTGACCACTTTCCTAGTTTTCCAGTTGACGTTTTACTTTTTCAGTTATTTCTACATAAATTTGCTGCTTGTTCGAAGCCACCATCCAGAGATAATCATCGTAAAGCGCCGTGTCCAAGGATGCAACAACGTTACCAGGGTGCGGATTGAACCAAGATCATGTAATCATAGTCTTCGTAAAAACGATACCGTTACTCTCTCGGCCACGCTGCAGATTGCCGCTAATATTAACACTTACCTTTGATAATAATTGGTCTTGGAGCAACACTGCCACTGCGACTGACATTGGACCATGTTTTGCAATCTTGACCTTCAGCCTATGCTTTCTAACCATCTTCCCATTTCAAATTTTGTAGATCAGGGGTGTTCAAACTTTTTTCAATAGAAGGCCCAATTGGATCTCGCAAAATTGTGTACGGGCTAATTAAGTCCATACAAAAACCGAATTGAGAGAAAAAGAACAGTATATTGACCAAACATTAGGATTTTGTAGGTGTAAAGAAAGGTAAAGTAAAAAAAAGTTATCAAATGTTGTTTTTTTTTGCTGTAAAAATGGTGGTGAAAAAAAAATATTAGAAAAGTTGATAGGTGGATCAAAACTTAGGAATTGCGTTAATCAGAATGCTGATTTCTTGAAAGCTAATTTTGTTCCCTACTTCTTTGCCAACGAGCAAGATTTTTCAATCTGTTCAAAAAATTTTAAATTCACAGCGCAGGCTCCGTGAAGTCTCTTTAGGTTCGCTGTAAATTCGCCATCAAATTGATGGAGACTGCGTTGCCAACCCCTGGAGACTCTGGCAAATCCACGGAAACTGAGCTGCGAATCATATTAAGTGCAACGGAAATGACGTAGTTGATTGTTTCGAAATAAATTTAATTTTGCAGAATAATGAGTGGTCAAACTGGCCAGTTAGTCGAACGGTAACGCATTTGCCTCTGGAGCGAGAGGTCTTAGATTCATGTTTCAGGCCTGTCCAATCGGATACACGGTTGCCAACGACTCGCCACCGTTGCAACATTTCTTCAAAAGAAGCTGTGTTGCCCGGGCGCAATGTCGCGGAGATGGGCCGCGCAAACTCGTGACACGCTTCGGTGTATAACACAGTAGCGTAGCCAAAGGGGGGGGGCTATAGCCCCCCCATTAGCATGTCGACCAAAATGCAAAATGGGAAAAGCACTACGTTTTTAGCACTTTTGAGACTGTTTTAGCACTTTTGACACTGGAGTGGACTAAATAGTGATTTAAAACATCTTTTGAAACATATGTTCAGGGGGGAGGGAGCTAATTTGTCAACAATAAAATCAACAAATAAATGAAAACTTTGAAAAATGGTAAAAAACAAGCAATCAAATTTGATCGCAAGCGTAAAAATGCTAAACATAGGTGTCATCAACAAATATACTCTAAACTAAGGAATAGGCTGGAGGGGGGAGGGGGGGCTATTCAGTATTAATTAATTCAGTTCAGTTAATTTATTTGGCAAACATAAACACAAAATAATGATTCCAAATGCTCATAATATACCAATCGCCGCAGGTTTCATGAGAAGTCCAAATAATGACTTGTGATCACCTCTAAGGAAAGAGGTGATACATGAAACCTGCACGAACAAACACAAAGAAAGCACACAAACTTAAACAATTTAAAAAATTCGATTAGGCCAGCCGGTCAGGATATTGGCAAGCAGACCAAGAAGAAGCCAATCAGTCAGAATATCCCTCACTGTGAATGAGATCCAAGCTATTTTGCTTAGTAATGTTCTGTGAAATATTTTTTCAAATTGATTTTGAAGCTATGTAAGCTTCGGCAGTTTTTGATATCTGGTGGAATTTCATTCCAATGTTTGGACCCAGTAAATAATATAGATTGACGGCAAATTGATTTTTTAACCAAAGGAAGACGAATGTCGTCAGATCGTCTCAGGGATCTACAGTGCACAAAGGAGTTTAATCTATAGGAACTTTCAAAGCAGTTTGGAAGTTTGTTATGAAAAAATTTATAAACGAAGCAACACACTTCAGCCTTAAACATATCTTGAATTTTCAAAATTTGATGCTTTTTGTAAATATCATCACAATTAGATTTATAGTTTTGAAAATAAATTAACCTTAAAATTTTATTGCAACAGTTCTGCAGATTTTCCAAAAATGCAGGATTGTTGTTGCACCAAGTTGTAATACAATAGTTTAAATGTGTGTAAGCAAAGGAATAGAAAAGCGCGAGTAAACAGGAGCGTGTGAGATAGTATCTAGATTTATAAACGATTGCTAAGCATGCGCGTAGTTTATTTAAAAGTTGCTGCATATGTGATTTCCAAGAAAAATTGTTAGATATCAAAATTCCCAGAAACTTAAACTCGGTTACTTCGCAAATCGGTTGGCTCAAAATTTAAGACAAAGTTTTGAATTTTTACGTACGTTATGAGGTTTTGTCGAGAAAATTACCAATCATTTCTTTCAAATCTCTTTTTATTAGCCCCCCCCCCAATTATTTTTCTCTATAAAATGTATACGAAATAGATTACTTCGTGTGAGTTTTATTGAAGTATTCGATTTTATAATTTACCAGAATCTAAACAAGAGAACTAACATTTTACCCTCAGCCACCTCCCAAATAGCCCATTTATGCCATCAGTTTAATCTTGTTTGCACTGCCAGTTTCTAAGCCACGTTTTAAAAGCATTATTTTTTAATCAAAATAGCCCTAAAATGAAGTTATTTTTGCAAAAAAATGCAAAATTTTCAAGCGCTGGGGGCTCCGCCCCCAGACCCCCAAACAGCCCCCCCATTGCGAATTTCCGGCTACGCGCCTGGTAATACAGCGAGTGCTATAATAGATCTTGCCACAAAAAAACACCAAAAATCTTGCCTCGAAACACCGCCCCGACGTTTGCTTTTTGCGCACGAACCTGATTTTGGGCTAGGGTTTGAATCCCATTCTTAGCAATTTTTGTCCCATGTGCTGCACCAGCTTTAACGTATGAGTTGTGACGTGATATCTTCCTTTTTTTCTTCTTGAGAAATTATTGTCTAACTGAAGATTTAGAACTAAAAATTACTAAGTCACAAAATAACGGTTTTGAGCTAGAAGTATTCAAAGTTTTTAAGTGAAGGTTTAAATACTGCGCAATCGCATTTATTATGTTTTGAGAGGTATTTAGTTTTGGAATTGGTTGCTGAAGAGATATTATTAGCAATAAATATTGGATCAAGCTTTATAAAAAAATTTAATATACAAATAAACTTCTGGATTTACTTAATTTTGTCCCAAATTGTGGACTTAGTCATTTTTGTCTAAATTGTGGACTTGGTAATTTTTAGCAAAAAAAATTAAAATTTGAGTACAAAGTGATAGAGCAATTTTTATAGATTTCTCGAACAACATTTTGTTTTTATTTAAATGCTTTCCAGGATCATTTCTACGGTTGGAAAAAAAGTGAAGACAATGGTACAGGATTTGAGGGTGGAGTACTCCGAGACCCAGATTTTGTTAAAAACATCGACGACCAACGTAAAGTCTCTTCTTTATCTTAGAGATCACTTTTTGAGGGGGCTCAAAGGATGGGGGCCTAGAACCCCTTGTTTCCCTTGTATCTGGCACTGTCAGGACGGTTTTGTACCAGTGTCGTCGCCAGAGCAAACGAAGTGGGGGTGCACTGGCCGAAAGTGGAAGGCGCACTAAAAAAAAACAAACTTTTGCACATAAAAACTGATTTTGTACGACTGCAAATTATGAGCAATTTCAAAAATTCTGAACTCACGTCTAAAAAAGAGACGTATTATGGCCGGTCTACAGTGTGCATAAAATTGTGAACGTACGAGCGTAACCCTAGTTTATTTTAAACAGAAATTGGGGTTGACTAGCGTAGCACCTTACCAGCGTACGACTGCCAGTTGGTTGAAATAAACTAGGTTCCGCTCGTAAGCTTACAATTGCACTGTGCAGACAGGCCCTAAGGCCGGCAGCGTTTTTCTACTCGTTTCGCTTGCTCCCATAATCGCTTGAAAAATGTATTAGCAGCAATGAATGCGACCAGACACGCAACCAAAGTTTTGCTAAGAGGGGGGCTTGAAACAGAAGTAGTCTTTTTTCATAAAATGTCTAATTTAGGCCCCGTGCTGGACAAACTGATGCAACTCAAGCGTGTTGCATACGAGGGCTTAGGGGCGGATCCCCAGTCTCTGGGAGATTTTTGCTACTGTTTTACACTATTTTAAATTATACTGTAACTAGTTTCTTTAATTTCTTATTCCAAGCTAAATGGCAATTCAATTACTTTACAAATTCTTTTAGCTTTAACTACCGGTATGTGGATAGCTGAAAAAGCATTGGCGTAGTGTGGTTTTAAAATATGGGTTTTTTCTCTCCCACCCTATACTATGCAATTTCTGCATTTTCGAAAATGGTTTAATACTAATACTCAAAAGATTTAGTATTACCTATGCTGCCCCATTATTGTTTATGTGGTTAAGAATAGGATACCTGGAAAAATTTTGTTTTAAATAGACTAAGCCTACTATTGGGCCTAAACCAGTTTGTACCAACCGTACCGTAGGCTTGAGGCCTACACATCCCTGCTCTAATTAGAAAAACTGATCAGTTAGACACCACCACATGCTTGTAATAAAATTTAACTAACTACTCAAGTACATCTTGTCCCTCATAACTAGAAATCATAGGCCAACTTGCGCATTTGTGCAGCAATCTCATCTTCCTAAATTGTGTTTGATTTCTGGATGCACAAACTGCTTCTGAGTCACATGATTGGACAATTTTGATTGGCTGATTTAGGCTTGTTCATTTTTTCTCCAGAAGAAGTGGACTTGGGTATTTTTAGCTCGTAAAACGTTGCTCTCTGAGAAAATGCAACCTCTGGTAAATGGACTTAGGCAGTTCTTCGCCGAAAAATATATAGCACGGGTTGTTATGAATTCAAAGCGAAACGCCTTGTGGTTGAAACATCAAATTTGATAAAATGTGACTTACAATAGTCAACTAGTCATTGTTTGTTCTAGACCCTTCGAATAGGATAATCCCAAAGCGGATGCTCCCGCTGGTGATAAGTACAGTATGTAGTATTTTTTTGTTGGTTTATTTTTGTTCTTTATTTTGAACCAGATTGTGAATATTTTGATAATGATATCCCGCTTGCCCCTCTATTACACTACTGTTACGTTACGGTACAGCATGATAGTACAGTAATGGGAGAAACAGTGAGAAAAACAATGAATAATAATACAGCTACTGTAATAAGAAGGTTATTTACTATTTCATTGCTTTTGTGGTTTTGGAATTAAGTTGCACCAATAGATGTTGAAAAAAGGGAACAATTTCATTGATTGGTATTTAGTATAAAATTTTGCTAAAGTTTTCAAAGCTTGGTTTGGCTTTTGAAGAGCCTAGAACTTTAAATTTACTCATAAATTACAATACCAGTTCAAAACAGTCTTACCGCTAAAACTACTGTAATTCATAAATTTGTAATTTTAACATTGCTTTAAACAAAATTTTTACATTTTGCTTTACAAAAAACCGGTATAGAACCTTAAAAAGGCAAAGTACCGCGGTAATGAACCAAACTGTATCATTGGAAAAATACTCAGTTCTGATGCTAAAAAATATATTACGATACTGTTCAGTTAAGCTGTAATACATAACCTATGTCGCGAAAACTAAAGGTTTTAGCCATACTTTTTTTTGATTTTGATGTTTCAGACAACGTTTGTTCTTTTTGTTTGCTACTAAATTGTAGTTCTCACTAAAACTATTTCTCTTTCAGAAGTTATAAGCCTAATGTGTCTTCTAAATTAGACATTTTTCTTCGTTTTACTTTCTTCAACTGGTACTTTTCTATCAGAATATGAATAACTTTTTGTTCTTTGCTGTAGAAGTCAATTCGCAACTCATTCGCCGAGGATTCTTTATATTCTGCGCAACTCTACGGAGACTCTACGGAAACTGTGCTGAGTCTGCATTGAGACTTTGTTGTGAAAAGCGTCGCAGGCAAAGTCGCTAAAGTGTGAGAGCGGCATTACTGTGACACATGAAGATGTTCTTTAGGCTTTGCAAGCCTGGCGTTTTTTTGTTTTTTTTTCTCTTTGAAGAGTGTAGCGTCATCTGTGTGATTACCTTTTAGACTACAGATTAGTTTACACATCTCGAAAATACTACGGTATTTTGAAAATGGATACGACTCCATTTTGTGAAACTAATTTTTCACTTCATTCTACAAAGTTCATGGGATAACTCTAAATCAACCTCTACAGAAACATATTTTTACCACAGCTTCATTCATTTTGCTTGGAGAAAGCGCTAAGCAATCGCAGATAGAGTAATATCATTTTGTGGCTATTTTTTTTGTCCTAATAATTTAGATGTATTTTTAGCAATATTTCAAGTTATCAAAGTTAGTCTATTAAAAATTATTTTCCTAGGCAAAGGACCACGATAAAGCGATTAGTACAGGCATTATTTAAAGCTATGGAAAGATTTCTTTAGTAAAGCCAGAAGAAAAGGGATTTCAGTTCAAATTACTGGCCCCAATACCTGTGTAACAGAGTATTGACACCTTTTTATTGACTGCGACAAAAAAAGTACACGCGATCCAGATATTCTCTAAATTCTCTAAATCTCTAAATAACATCGTCATCACCTGTACTCTATAGTTACAGATCACCTAACTTTTATACCCCAGCTACACTCCTTTTTATGAAAACCATTATATATTAAGTTAGGGTTCGCTGTTCCTAATTTTTTGCCAATTTTTAGCCTCATTTGTTCTTAATTTGTTCTTGTATTTTTAAGACATTGATGTTAATTTTTCTGACCATGTTTATATAACTGTTCCTCAAAACTCTGTTTTCTTAAATAAAAACTTATTGCTGCTTTTAGAGCATCGTGAAGTTGCAAACGCAAAAATGCGACCTTTTTCAACTTGAATTATTGAACGACAGTCAAAAATTTTCTCAGTTGCCTGCGCAGTGCGCAACAGCATTCCATAATCTCGGAATTGTTGCATTTTGCTTAAAAATATTGCAATTTTACTAAAGTCTAATCGTTTTGAAACAGTACAAAATTTAGTTCTTTTTTCGTAGGAATTTATTTGTTTTCGTTTGTTCGGAATTTATTTTTATTGCTGAGATTGACATTGCTCTTAAATTTTGAGCAAAGATGAGCTACGTGTTCTTCTAAAAGTGTATACTAGTTTTTCAAAAGGTTAATTAAATTCAATATAAGTCTGAAAACAAAATAAAAAAGATCAACTAAACATGTCATACTAAACAGGGATGAAACGAACTGTTGAATACCAATGCAAAACCAAACTTGCTGAATGTAATAACCAGCTTTGGTAGCTCCCAGTGCGTGGGGTTAGCGTTGCAAAAAAAACGACAAAACACCTAAGAAAATAACAGTAATAATTATTAGATTAATTTAATAACAAGATTGAAAAGTAACATCATTTAAAAGGTACTTTACGACAGCAATCGAACATACATCAAAATTCAAAGAAAACATTCCGACACTTACACAAAAAATTATCAGTTGCATGGCATGCCTATGACAGCCGTTAAGAATAATTTCAAGGCTATCAGTTAGGCTAGCAGGGCCGAAATGACAAATATCACCGTAATAAAACTTCCGAAAAAAAAAACAACAACTTCACCAAGAGAATGATTAAATATTTGCAAATGATTGATCATTCTCTTGGTAAAGCTGTTTTTTTTCGGAAGTTTTATCTAGGTAATATGTGTCATTTCGGCTCTACTTGCCTAACTGATGGGCATAGAAATTATTCGAAACAGCTGTCATAGGCATGCAACTGAAAATTTTTTGTCTGCTTTCAGTAATGTTTTCTGTGAATTTTGATGTTTGTTCGATTGGTCGAGTGATTTTAGACCGATCAGTGGTCGAGTGGATGATAGACCGCCTGCTACTGAAACTGTAGACTTGGGTTCGATTCCCAGTCAGACCAAATCAAGACTATAAAAATTGGTATTCACAGCTTCCCTGCTTGATATTTAGCAATTATAGGGACAGTGTGGAGCCACCACCGTGTGTGGTAGACAGGTGGGCAGGTGGACGATTGACTCGAAGACCGAAAGGTCCCTTCGCTGTCTCCTGGCCCAGGCAACTTGGTGAATAAAATGCTGCTACATTTACACACGATGCTGTGAGTCCTTGAACAACCCCTCCTCTTGCGGAACCATCCCAACTATCATCAATTTTCTAAGTTTCTTTTTTTGGTGCGCTGGTCTTCACTTAGAAAGGGGTCATAGTGCTACCCCTCAAAACGGTTAATTTTGTGAATAGTTTTAACTGGTGTTTCGCAAAAAAACAATTAAAATTTTGTGCCTGATCGCTTGCTGATGTTGCATCCTTCACGAGCAGTTATACTTTGTCGAGAGAAGATTTTAACGCCGAAGCAGAGCAAATGAACAGTATCTGTAAGATTAAAAATATTTGTTTCGTACCCCTCAAGTGGCATAAGATGTGGAAGCATTTAAATGAACTTGAAAATGTTAAAAGCAAGTCGTTAGATGAAATAATAATTCAATTCTGTAAGTTCTATCGTGCTGTTCGATATGCATTGTTAATTGCTTTAACTTTGACGTCTACTACTTGTACTGTGGAGCGCTCTTTTAGCACTGTGAGGCGTGTGAAAACTTGGCTTTGAACAATCTTTGGGACAGATCGCACCAGTGCCCTAGTGAACTGCGTATGATTAGCGTGCACAGAAACAAATTCAAAGATAACATGCAAGAAATCACAAACACAATCATAAACAATTTCGTTTCTCAACCTAGACGACTTCAATTATTGTTAACTCAACGACCTTTAAGAGCTGCTTTTTAACATTGGGTATTTTTGCCAAGGCCTAAACAAAACTGGTTCAACCTTTTCGCACGTGTACATTATCATGGGTCACCCTGTAGTGCCTGTGCAGTGTACACCAATGTAATTTAGGCAAAGAAGTGGATTTGAAATACCAGATTAAAGCAAAAAGCAGCAACTTTACAACATTTAACATCTTCTCTTTAAAATATAATTTTCAAAACATTGCATGTAGCCGAAAACGTTTGATTTGCTTCAAATAATACACCTGTTGAATTTAGCAAAGTTGCGGCTGATTTCTTTAATGCATTGTACACTAATAATTGGCACGTCTTTCAGCAATTCGTTTCGCGTGTAACATGCAAGATAACAATAGCTTTTGATGCAGCTTGAGTTTGATTCTTGCAGCAACGGATTTTCTTGTATGCTTTTTCCAAAGTAGCAAAAGTTTCTTGGCGCATTTCACTAGAAAAAAACAACTATTGGTGTAAATTTTTTGTGCAATGCAAATGTCTGAACTAATTTGCACGAACTCTCTGAGAAAGCACAGCTGAATAAATTCGTTTGTATGGTTTTATTGTAGCTCCTTAAGCTTTACAGAGATTTTGCATAAATGAGCTTTTACAGTACGTGTTCCTTTTCGTATCATCAGCAGTTCTTAATCGATCAGTGGTCGAGTGGATAGAGCGTCTGCTACTGAATTGGTAAACCTGGGTTCGATTCCCGGTCCGGTCAAACCAAAAACCAGAAAAAATTGGTATTCATAGCTTTCCTGCTTAATGTTAAGCATTAAAAATTTAAATTCTTATGTATAACGTTCAGCATTAAAAAGGTCAGTGTCAAGCTTTCAACGTGTGTGGTAGACTGGTGGCAGTTTGGCTCAAAAACCGAAAGGTCACCTCGCTGTTTTCTGACCTGGGTGACTTGGTGAATAAAATTTTAATTACAATTATTATTAACTCGGCGACATGAAAAAGATACAACTGAACATGCTGATGACGGTTGCTGTTTTTTTTAAAGCTCCAAATGAAGCTATTCACTTACACAAGGTAATCTAAACATCAATGTTACTGGCATGAATTGTCACTCTAACGAGGAGGGTAGTTGCTTGACTCCGCAACTTCACTGTCGCCTTTTTAAACAAATGCTAAAGTGAATTGCTACATCCTGCTGATACGGAGCAATAAAGAAAACTAATCTTGTTTTTTGATAAATTATAAAAAAAGTCAAAATATTTTAGCTCCGTGACATTTTGGTAATTTAAAAAGTAAGTTTCATCAAACTTGACTTATTACACCAAAATACGTAAAAATTTGGATTTATTATTGCGATGCTGCTTAAAAATGGATATCCGATAAACTTCATTCAGACACAGATTCGCAGATTCTTGCACAGCAAACATCAAATTTCCGATTCGAAACTACCATATAAAAATCTCCGCAAAATCATTTTCAAACTACCTCGTATCAGTAACGCTTTTACATAATTGAAAAAGAAACTTAAAAGTTTTTATCGACGCAAATAAGGTAATAAAGTTAAATTGGTGGTAATTCTATTAACTTTTGGTATTGGAAATAGGTTTCGCTATAAAGGCAAACAACTTTTACTTCAACGCAATAACGTAGTCTATAAACTTCAACAGCTCATGTGGCGCATTTTACATGGGACGAACACGCACAAATTAGATCTTTCAATTCCAAGAGCACAATCCTCTAACCAAAACCAACCACGCGATAGATGTCACTTCTTATTTATTGGAAAATCTCAACAATAGTATTGAATTTGATCAACCCGAAATTTTAGCAACTATTTGAAAATTTGGGTTGGTGGTACAGAACTTGCGAATAGCTTTGATTAAATTGTTTATTTCTTCGAAGCTTTTTGTCAGACACTTGTCAAGAAAAATCGTCAGAATGGAGAGTGCAGGAAAAGGAACGACTATTTATAGGAAAAAGCCAAGCCGTAATAGGCTGGAAAAGGACCAATGAGAAAGTGTCATTAAAGACGATTTTTAAACTGTACGCGAATTCTTTTTGTCGGCAGAAGGCGGGGTCAGAAGTTTTGATAAAAGTGGCTTCAAGAGCAGATAGATGGAAAACTAACAAATGTATTAATCGCGGAGAATCGATTAAGTTTTAGGCAAGCTTTGAAAAAAAATTTAGAACAAAGTGATTTGGCGATAAAGATTGAGTAAACCAAAAAAAAGCTCCTGAATGTAGCAAAAATTCTTTTCAAAGAATTTGTTAAACAAAAGCAAAAGCTCGTTCAAATGGTTGTGGATAGAACATCGGGTGCAATGATTCAAAGCAGAGCATTGTGGGCGGGAGCGAGCGAAATAAAATAGCACATATTTTCTGCGTTTAGAAAAATCAACATGTTGCAAAAAAACTATTTCTCGTCTAGTTAATGATCAAAATCAAACGATAACCGACCAAAAATAAATATTGCAGGAGCTAAGTGACTTTTACAAAAATCTATACATGCAACCATTTAGAAAGTTTAGTAAGCAATTTATAATTGGCGAACTTTAAAAAATAGATTTCCCATTATTTGACGACTTGCAAAAAACAAATTGTGTTAGAGCGATTTCGGAAAATGAATGCCTTATAATTATTGCTTATCAAAGTTTTCCAAGAAGCAAATCCCCCGGGCTGGATGGTTTGACTCCAGAATTTTATTGCTGTTTTTGGGATGAAATTAAGTAGATGTTTATGAGGGCACTTAACTTTTCGTGGAAGGAAGGAGTTTTAACCAAATTCTTTTAACTTGGAATAATCATAGTTTTATCTAAACCAAATAAAGACCACTTAAAAGTAACTAATCACCGTCTGATAACTCTACTAAACGTAGATAACAAAATCATTTCAAAGGTTATTAACTCAGATGCAAAAAAAGCCTTGTCTCAGCTTTTACACCCTGACCAAAATAGTTATCAAAACAACAGAAATATTAATAATAATATTCGGCTAAATTTTGATGTAATTGAGTATGTAAACCATCAAAATATTTTTGGGGCTATCCTGTCATTTGATATCCAGAAAGCATTCGATTCAATTGATTGGCTCTTTGTGAACAACATGCTTGAACGAAACCATTTTTGTGCGAATTTAATTAAATAGGTTAAAATTATATATACCAGACCCGCATGATATGCGACTAACAACGGTTGTATCAACAATATCATTAACGTGAAAGAACGAGTAGGCCAGGTTAATCCTATATCTACCAACCTTTTTTGTATTAGCGACTGAATGGCTTGCAGAATCTTTAAGGCAAGGGTCATACCAAGGCATAAGGATGAAGAATAAGCAAATTAAATTATCGCTATTTGCAGATGACGCTTTGTTTTTTTTTTGAGAAAAAGAGAAAAAGTTTTGGTATAGTATTTGACATTTTGGACAAGTTTGGCGAACTATCTGGTTGTAAAATTAATGAGTCAAAATCCAAAGCTTTTTATATTGGCAATCTTAGGGATTTTTTCGACTAAGTATCGCGAAAACAACGGTCTAACTTGGCCATTAGATACAGTTGCTTATTGGGAATCACAATCCCGGGAGGTGTAGTGAAAAAGAACGTTTTTTTCTTAAACTTTGCTAATACTGTCAGTAAAATAAGGTCGATCTTAAACATTTGGAGTTTTAGAAGTTTGATTTTAAACATTTGGAGTTCTGAACTAAAAGACCAAAGCTTGTAATGGAATATCGTGCATCGATTGGTATTACAACAGCACGATTGAAATTCTGTTCTGCAGCCTTTGGGAAGTGCGGTCTACATACCGACTGTCACAGTGGCATGAGAATTGATAAATCACGTTGCTTTTTCGTAAAGCAGGCAGAACATCCTTGTTGGAAGCAGAGAGAAGCTCGTTGATAGAGTAAACAACTCGTGGTTCGACAGCGAAAAAGTGCTGTTTGACAGCAGATTTTACTTGCATTTCAAACCGGGTTGTAACAGAACCGAGCCATGGGATACGTAGACAAACGGGCATCTTTCTGATCCGAATTTAGGCAGAGCGTGAAATTGCTCTCTTCTTAGCCATAAACGACGTGATGACGTGCTTCGTGTATCAGACCAGCTGGCCAAATATCTTTCTCTGGAACCGGTTCTCACTCTTTGTTAGAGCAACTGCATACGCAACTCTTTCACCTTTGATGATATTATTAAAACTTCAAATTTGGACCCTTTCTCCGTCTTTCTCTGTTCTTTTGACATTTCGAGTTTATTTACTAAACTATTGCTTATTAACGAGTTTATTAACTCCACTCTTGCGGAAACTAATCAAATTTGTGCTGACGCTCTCTGCAGTTTGAAATTTGTTGTGACGTATTCTACAAATTTGTGTTGCTCTCTTCGAATTTGTGGTGACGCTCTCTTGCACCTTTTCCACGGCAAATCTTTGTTGAGCTTATGGAGATGGCTACTTCTTCTGTCGAGTTTAGCTTTGATGGCATCCTGCATTGCCATATCGACGGAGTAGTGATGTGATAACCCCTTAGACCAGCCCTTGCCAATACTTTTCTTTGCTACTATGAACCTAAACTTTTCCAGACCACCGGAAATGTTTTACCGATAAAAGGATGACACTTTTGTAGTATTCAACAACGAAGATGATCGCAATCTTTTCTTAAACAGTCTCAACTCGCTCCACTCTTCTCTTTGCTTTTATTTTGAAAAAGAATATAACCTGGCTTTCCCTTTTCTAGACGTGTTGGTTGAAAAATCTCCTTCCAAGTTCATCCCCTCCATCTACAGGAAACCCACATTTATCAGTCAATATCTACGCTGGATTTCCTTTAGTCTACAGAAACGCAACCTACCTTAATCCTTACCTTAACTCGCCGGGCTCTAGCCATCTGTTCTCCCGAAAAATTGTCATTTAAACTGGACAAAATCAAGTTCATTCTACAGACTAATGGATAGCTGGAGCACGTTATCAAGTCGTTTATGGCTAAGAAGAGAAAGCAATTTCACGCTCTGCCTAAATTTGGACCGGAAAGATGCCCGTCTACCTACGTCTACCATGGCTCGGTTCTGTTACTACCCGGTTTGAAATGCAAGTAAAATCTGCTGTCAAGCAGTGCTTTTCCGCTGTCGAACCACGAGTTGTTTACGCTACCAACGAGCTTCTCTCTGCTACCAACAAGGATGTTCTGCCTGCTTTACGAAAAAGCAACGTAACTTATCAATTCTCATGCCACTATGACAGTCGGTATGTAGGCCGCACTTCCCAAAGGCTGCAGGACAGAATTAAACAACACGTCCCCAAATCCGTCCGCTCTTACTCTTCTTCCCAGAAACGTTTACTTCTTATGCCCGTCGATGCAAATCTTCCACCCAAACCAATACCTAGTCTCTTGCTTCTGATTCAGCCATTGGACTTCATCTTTGACAAAATCCTGTCTGTGCTCAACATTATGATGTCAGTACATTTTCTATTCTTGCTCAAGGCCGCTCTGCTTACTTCATCTTTGACAAAATCCTGTCTGTGCTCAACATTATGATGTCAGTACATTTTCTATTCTTGCCCAAGGCCGCTCTGCTTTTCATCTTTCAGCTCTTGAAGCCACTTTCATCTTTTCATCTTAACTTCTAACCCCGCCCTCTGCCGACAAAAAGAATTTGTGTACAGTTTAAAGACTGTGCACTAATGATGCTCTTTTATTAGTCTTTTTCCAAACAATCACGCTTGGCTTTTTTCAGTAAATGGTGGCTCCTTTTTGTGCTCTCTCCATTCTAACAATGTTTCTTGACAAGCGTCAGACGAAAAGCTTCGAAGATATGAACAGTTTAATCAAAGCAATTTTAGCAACTGCAACTAACTTAAGAGAGCTGTTAATCAAAGAAAGGCTACTGATCCACAAGAACAATCCCTCCATTATTTTGGATGAATCCTCAACTCCACTGCATTTGTTTAATACTTATAAGCTTAATGTTATTTCATGATATGTTATTTTTTTAATGTTAATTTTTGACTGATAACACTTTTTTTTGCCTTTTGTCTTAATGCTTTTCTAAACTTAGCGTGACCTTTGACGTAGGTTGTTTTCACCTTATGGTGTCATAGTAACATTTTACATTTCCATGTTTTCGGTTTAATTTTTTTTTTTTTTTTAATAAAACTTTGACGCAACAGCATTAGCTGGTCCATTCTTTTCTGTTAATTTTTGATGAATTTTATCAGTCATTGTGGAATTCGAGTCAGTTATTAATTAGTTTTCTTTACTCTGTTATTTCAGTGGTAAGTTTCTTCGAGGGCTACGTTTGCACCATCCAAAATCTGGGCAAATACAACAGCGTAGCAAACGAAACAGAGGAACTTTGGAAGGACTTTGTGTAGCAAGTCGATCATTATCATCATCAATCTAAAACATAGATTTGGAAAGTTTTAATCCATTTAGTTAAGCCTTAGTTTAGCTTTACCATTTGAAATACGTACCATTCCAGATTTACTTCCCAGCTGCCTCCTCGTCCGGTTGATAACAGGGATTAGGTTTCATGGTTGCATGTTAATGATTAAGTTACATGAAGTTATTTGAGTGATCAATCTATGTTTTAGATTGATGATGATCGAGGCTCTACACAAAGCCCTTCCAAAGTTCCTCTGTTTCGTTTGCTACGCAGTTGTATTTGGACAGATTTTGGATGGTACAAACTTGCGAGAGCAAGGGACAGTCAGTTGATGTTCAGCTGTATGTTCTAAACTTCTGCATTTGCATAAAGCGGGGCCTCTGTGGAAACTCCACATCGCCAAAGTGCTCTTTGTTCTCACGACTCCAGAGCGAAGTCTGTTGAGGCATCGCCAGTTTTTGCAGGGCGCGTGTTGTCCTGGTGCCAGGGATTCCGCTGGTTCAATATAGAGTCTTCCGGGTGTGAATGTTTTAGCTGTTTCTTCCAAAGTTGCGGGCGTGCTTCCTCAATGGGAATGTCAAGGGAAGGGGTTGAACTTACAAAACCATCTTTTGATTTAAGACGATGTTTTGCAGGTTTTCTTCCATAAAGCAGGCGGTTAGAGTTATGCTCGTCCTTGAGAAGCTCTACTCCACTTGCCACTTCTCGACGGATGTCAGGAGGAGTTATTCCAGACGCATATAGAGAAAGCTAGTGTTAATTGATTTAATGCATCCAGTGATGATGCGACAGCTGTCATTTAGGACAGAATTGACATGTCGAGCACCTGCAAAGATTGGGCATGCATTTGGGCATGCATAGATTGATAATGGTTTAAGAATAAACCGAAACGTTTCTAATTCAAATATGTTTCATATATTTTTTACTCAATTTTTCTTGTCAAAGATATGTGTGAAATTTTGATCTTTCAAAATGAATTTTAAAGGTGACGCAAAGTTTGGAATGGTACATCTGTTCTTTTTAATTCCAAACTAAGGAATGCCAGCCACTATGAACAGTAGAGAATTGCTGTTTCATTGTGACTTCAACACACACAAACAATAAAGTTTATTAAAAACCTCTGAATGTTAATTTGGGGACTACATTAACGTATCGACTACGATACAAATGGTTGAGTGCAATTTTTAAGGTTTGTATCATCAACCAGTTTCAAAAAAAACAAAAAAACAAACAGCTGCTTTACCTAAGACGGCTATTTGCTGGTCGTCTGTGGTATCTTTCAATGTCGTATATTGGCTTGGCCTGTTTAATCGTAACGCAGATATGTTTACAAAACGAAATGGTGGAAGCGTTACAGTTCGTCGAAGGAGAAGATAAGCCACTGCCACGAGCTCTTGAGAATATGACCAATACCATAACCAAAACATTTGTTGAATGCGTCACCGAAAGCAATAAAAGCTTGTTTGATATTCTGAGAGTATTTGATAGCTTTCTTAAATGGACACAAAAACTTGGGATGAAAAAGAAGACTATACAACTGCTTATGAGTTTTTTTCTTGTTAGTGACCACTAACAACCAGACAGGTGTGTTGTTGATACAGCAATCGGCTCATTCAGACATCAATGCTATCTTATGCCTCTCCCGGATGGTTCCCTTTACGGTACTAGCAGCCCAATCAGAAACTCTTCACAGAGCTGCATGCAGGGTCATTTCTGGATGCCTCTCTTCCGTCCCTACCCCATTGTTTTTTATTGAGGTCGAATTTCCCCCTTTGGAAATTACTTTGTAATAATAAGTAACAGCACTGTCATGTTTTGTACATGCTCTGCGCCTGACTTTCAGAATCATTTAACCTTAGCGCTCCGGCCTGAAAATCAGTGATCAGCCACTTAATGAGCACCCTTCTGGAGATCGTTTTCGGTATCCACAGAAGAACTCCTTCCATTCTTGCGCAAGCCATTAATTGTATGTCCCCAAATCTTCCCTAAACTCCAACCAAGTTCGCAGCATCATCCTCCATAACTAACTGCATTGGCCCAAGCTTATCCCGGCTTGAAGTCGCCAAGAAACGTTTACTCCTTCTTTCCCAATCAGACGTAGATGTATGAACAGATGGATATGTCCTTCCCTCTTCGAACGGGTGGCACAGAGGTGCATGCCATATGCTACAAATGCAATACTTCAGACTTCATTTTCTTCTTTGTAGGACCGATTGCCTCCAGTTTTACAGCTGAAACTCGTGCCCTGGAGCGCACCTTTGTCTGGTATAACAACCACAAAACAACCTGCCACTTCTAGTCAGTTCTATTACAGACTCCCAATCGACCCTTTCCTAATTTTAACGGACGCCTCATATCTCCTGCCAAGTTCTCTCTGGAATGTCTGGTCCCGGCTATATTGGTAATGAGTTCGATGCCAAAACTGAATCCTCCCTGTCTACTGCGATGGTCCCTTGTCCTCCTCCCGTGCCATGGCCAAGGCCCATTTTACCTAGTACCACAAACGAAGACGTCACATTTTACACTACCGTTTCAACTGTCAAGTTTCTCCAGTTTCTTCGCATGAATTGAAGCACGTTTTGGCAAAAGTTGATAAGTTGCATTTCGCCGTTTCGAGAAAATGGCGTTTAAAGTTTTAAACTTTCATTTGGCTCTGTTGTCAAGTGCAACATAATAAGCCATTTATTACCAAAAAATAAGTTAAAATAAACATAATTTTCTTTTCAAGAAAACCATTTTATTCAAACAACTTGAAAAATACCAAAAACTCATTTTTTGAAAAATGCTGCTTATCAACTTTTGCCAAAACATGCTTCAATTGGTCCTCCCACGCTTCAAACGCTGTAAGCTTTACCGCCTTCGCTGCCATGATCACGGCCTCTTACTATCTTCATGTTTACACAGGATCGGTCTTAAGGAGAAATCTTCTTGCAGAGCCTCTGAACATCTTCTGCAGGATCTCAATCATCTCGTTCTTGACTGTCCTGCCTTTGAATCTCTACGCAAATCTATCTTCGGCTCTACACTTGTTGCTTTTGATCTTTGTTTTTGATTCTGGGGTGTGGCCTGGCTGTTGAATCACCGTGAAGATTTTTTGCACCTCCGTCTCTCGAAAGACGTCGGGTAGTAACACAACTCAATCAAGCTGCTTCGGAAATGAAGAACAACCGCACTACGCTTTACAGATTGTTGAAAAGAACCAGGCAAATGTTCTAAGTATGAAGAAATCTATTTTATACGGCAATAACTTTTTTGTATACATGAGTATTGTACTGATTAGAAAACTTAAATGCGTATAATGGTGTTTGTTTAAAGCCAACTCTAAGATTATTGCGCCTCCTCTAAAAACCAAGTTTTGCTACAAAACTTTCTATGAGGCAGTTGTTGGTACAATGAAAACTTTTGAGAGGGTCAGCAGACAAAATTGTGTAGTTTAAATTTTGACCCTGACAAGGGCCACTCTATAGTGCTGATGTATAAGCTACTGTAAATTTTTTGAAATCACTAACTGAATATAGTGTTGACAGCTATTATTATCATGAAACTGCAGCTATTCTTCCGTTGATTTGATATCTATGGCTGAGATAATACTGTCACCAGGGTATTTTTGAAGGAATTGAAACTGTCGATTTTGTGCTTTGTGGTTAAAACTTTATCATGTTCTAATTTTCAAAAACTTTAGGCCTCAACATTTATTTTCTATAATTACCTTGAAGACAAATTGTAGAAAATTGGGTTGAGGCATTCACTCACGCGAAGTAAGATATGCGTGATTGTACCGAAGCGCCAGGTTGTATCCCAATAACTTTGATCTGTAGTGAATCTGGCACCAACAATGAAAAAGTGAAAAGCTGCAACGCAAATAATAATTTCAATTGAAATAGTAAAAAATCAGCACTAAAATTTGACCTTCGTGACAACAGCTTGACAAAGCAGAAACACTTGGTTTTGATTCTGGGCTCATATCTAAAAACTTGAAACAGCGAATACATAACTTGAACTTTCGTACCATCGACCAATTTAGACTTAATGGTTTTTGACTAATGGATGGCTTCTCATAGCACACAAAAGCCGAGTTTTGAACAAAGCAGCATTGCCATTATATTATACTGCAATTTGTAATAAAAGAAAAAAAAGAAAAACTAAGCTACTGCAAGTTGCTGAATTTTACATTTCACATAATATGAAATATTACACTCTGCAGATCATTGAACTTTTGAAAAAACGGCTGTCATGCAGCTGAGTTCTTAATATACAGTTACAAAGTAAATCTAAAACAGTTTAATACAGACTGAATATGATTCATCCAGCTAGAATATGTGTACCGAATTGATAAAAGTATTGCACATAAGCAAATAATATTAGCCTGCAAAACCAGACAACACCCGTTTGCTGCTAGTCATTACTGCCTCAAAGTCAATAAGTGAACCAGATCTCAGCACGAGTAGAAGATTGCTTTTTGTGGTAAGATTTGCACCTGTATGCTTTGTACCGTAACTTTAAACGAAGCCCTGACAATTTCGAAATTATTTTGTTATTGGATTTCTTTTGACATATAGGATGAGAGGAAACTCTATAGGAAACTAATACTCGGGCCAACGTCATGCAAAATTTAAACAAAAATAATGGAAACAAGAAAAGTTTAAAAAACTGGATGTAGACCAATACTTAAATTGTAGGGGGGACGCGGGGAGGCGCGTCCCCCCATCGAGATTTAGCGTCACCCCATCGAGATTTAGCTTCCCCCCCATCGAGATCTAGACATCCACCTATCGAGATTAGAGCGCTGAATGATCAGACGAAAAAGAGCCATCTAGCACAAATAAATCCCACAAATTCCGGCCGAATATAGTCCCAAACTGCGGTGAAGACCTTTTTACTTTTTTTTTGGTCTTCACCTGACTTCCGAGTAAAAGCACCTTAATTTTTGGCGTAGAACTGTTTTTTTTTGGTCTTCATGCAATTACAGGGACGGAATTACATAATCTCCACAGAAGTTTGGTCAAGGCTGCAAAAGCGTGTCCTCCCATGCAAAATTTTACAATTTAAGTACTGATGTAGACCAGTAGAGAAAGAGTTCTACTGGCTGGTTGCGCCCGTAATTCATGACAAGTAGAATACTGTTTATTGAAGAAGCCTCTGCAAAAATGATTCGAAATTCAAATTGGAACCGAGCAACCAACTCTTTACCTACAAACTGTGCTACCGTTTTAAATCAATCTTTTTGTCTTGTTCACCTGATATTGGAAAATATCCAAAAATAAATGAGCCAACAATTAGGACCAGCTGAAATACCATTTGGTTTTCTCTTTGTCTTCTTTTAGCTTCCGACTGCTGAAGATTATCTTGATCTAAAAATAAATTAATTTAGTACACGTTAAGTATTTAGCAAACTTTATCATTATCATTATTTGCTTAAGGTTAATCTAAGCTCAAAGTACAAAAACTCTACGATTACAATCAAATTTTTTTGCATTTGCAAAAGGAAATATTTGCCGACACTTTTCATATCCCAACAGACAAGAGCAAAAATTCCTAGAAGAGTATATCACCTGCACTGAGACAAAGCATTTAAGTTTATTTACCACGATTTAGTTTAGTTTTGAAATAATTTAATAGCAATACTTTTTTTTAAATAATGAAATTCTCAGCTTAGGAAAAAGAGCCTAAGTGGACTTTATTAAACGAAAGGAATGAATTATTGAGCTAAACGTTGCAACTTTGAACAAAATTCAGCTGATTTGATCGTAACGGTACCACTGACGATAAAAGTATGACAGAAATCGGGTCATGGCTCTTAATGTTCTATCATGTGAATCCAAATACTTTTAAATTGGTCTTCGTGGGATTGTAATATACACAAAGTGGATTAACCTTGATCCTTGAATTATCAATTTTCAATCTTCTACATCGATTAACGTTTTAGATTGAAATAAATCGAATGAGCAAGTTCAGACTCCCTATTTCTGAAATACTTTATAATTATGGTAATATCCTTGGCCATTTGTTTATCTTTTTTCCCTAAGTTTTTATTAATCCTTGGGTCAGAGTTAATCTATTTTGGTGCATACGACCGTTAGTTTGATACAGCTTGGTGAAATCTTTCTGGTAAAATACGTATCATTATCAACTAGCGTGAAAATGATCAGGTCACGTAGCAGAGAAATTGCCCAAAAAATCTCAAAGTAAGCGCTTTAGAAGGTGTTACAAAACAATATTGTGTATTTTATTTTTGTGTCATATCGCGACAACTTCCAAAATGATGCCTTTACAGCTGCTTTTTCTCGGCAATCGTAGAGGATGCAAAATTAATCCATTTTGGTGCATACGACCGCTAGTTTGATACAGTTTGATTCGTCCACTTAAAATGGTTGGTTGAAAACTAACAATGGAAACTTGAATTGAAAACTAAAAAGCACCGTTCCGTAGTTATTACAGCGAGTATTACCTTTCAAAGCACTTCTTTTTTTTTGAAGCAAAAACACTTTTACTCGAATTCCTACAGAGAAGCAAACAATCAAAACAAACGGAATATAAAAGAATATTGGGTAAAGTATTTGCGTGTACCAAGCAAACAAAGTCAACCTGAAAACAAGTTAAAATTTGATGTTAGTACATAATAAAGACGCCAAATGTGCAGGTACACCTCGTAGAGTTTGAATATTAGATAAGCTAATTAAAAATTAACAAACTCCGTAAGATGTAGAAGATAAATTTTTTCAGATTGATTGTTGTTAAGAAGACTCTCATGCTCACACTGGCCAAAGCTGAAAGGTATATCTGGTGTTGAGATTCCGGCAGCTCTTCAACACAGGTCAATAGTTCAACCACTCCTTCATTGTAACACAGTGTTTAAACGAGGAAGTTAGCAGCATATGAAACAACTATAATTCACAGCAAGTTGAAATTAAATGTACAGCTAAACGTTAAGCAATAATGTACTTGCTCGGTCCAACAGTACAATGGGTCCACATTGATGTTATGACGGATTGACTTCTATCTCGGTCATAGACTTGAAATATTAACATAAAAGGAAGAAATCCAGCAGCCGCTCCGATTGCCCAAATTAAGTATATTGATTTCTATACAAAAGAAGAAGACTTAGACATGGCTTCCAACAATGTCAATTAGCCTTCACGTCAGCAGCTTTTCAGACAGCAATCTTCGGTAACGATCTTTGCCTGATTTAAAATAGGGTGAACGAGATCTTTCAAACAACATACATTGTTAATTTCAAAAAAAAAAATTGTCATTTTAATACAAATTTTGAGAGAGGCTAAGACAAGGGTCATAATCAAGAGATTTCTAAGAACGAAGCGCGTCGCGACGGCTCAAATCCATAAATTGTTGTATTGTCATTAAATCATTAATCATTTTCTAAAACAATGTTCCAAGCGCTTTTTGCCTGAACCCCTTTTAATGAATTTGTCATTATGATACATGTATTTAGAGTGCACTTCTTGTTACTGGAGATTTTGCAATGATACTCAGAATGCGTGCATAGCCTGAACGTAAATAGCAATTCCAGTATACTATTACCCAGTAAAAAAAACGCAGATGTAACATCCACGATGGCCTTTGAAAAGCCTGCTTACGGCAATCCAAATCAGAAATACTATAGATTGTAATCAATGAGTTCCGTTCAAACATAAAATTGGTTTTATTGTACGTCATATTCAAATTTTACACCGTCCATCTTAAAACCTTTCAGAAGCAGAAAACAGCTTACTATGTACAAAACCGCACCTTCTAAGAAGCAATATGCAGTATTTCAATAGTCAACAAAAACAACGTAGCATGTGGGAATTATAAATGTTCAGTAATGTAAAATCGAGAACTTTATTGCTAAGCTTTAAAAAAGAAAATAAAAAAAGAATCCGCAACCAAATCAGGTAATGACTTCTTTTTTTCGTCCGCCGACGCCAAAAAGGTTCAAACATGTTTAGCTTTTGAGATCCCACTTTGAGAAACATGATAAATAAATAATTTAAAGTCTTATCTAACCACCTGCGAATCACACATAATGCTACTCTCACGCTCTAATCGCGCATGGGTGCATCATTTGAAAAAATTCTGGAACTGTTTGTCAGAATATCGCAGCAAAATTTCAAGATTCCAAAATGTAAAAATAATTTAGCTTGTTATGCTTTGCATAAATGCTATAGATGCAGAAAAACATTCAATTTTGGCCAATTCTCTTTCCTTCAACGAATTATAGAGTTTCGTGCTTTTAGGAAAACACTATCCAAATTTAATTAAAAACAGTAAAGCCTTATTTAAAATAGTAAAATTTTTAAACGTTTCGGACTTGGCTATGTCCATCATCAGTAAAAAGTAAAATCTAAAACAGTAAAAAATGTAAAAAACAAGTCTCGAATGAAAGTAACCACATTTCAGTACAAGCTGTGACATTGCGCTGCAGTGGAGTAACACCTGCTGATGTAAATAAGCTGCTGTATTACTGCTACACACACTAAGTATCTGCCACTGCTACACACACTAATTCAGTGCACAGCTCTAGTATTGCAGGAATACTTAGTGTGTGTAGCGGTGGCACAGCAGCTTATTTACATCAGCAGGTGTTACTCCATTGCATCTCTATGTTACACAGTTTGTACTGAAATGTGGCTACTTTCATTCGAGACTTGTTTTCTACATTTTTTACTGTTTCAGATTTTACTTTTTACTGATGATGGACAAACTCAAGTGCGAAACGTTTAAAAATTTTACTATTTTAAATAAGGCTTTACTGTTTTTAATCAAATTAATTGAAACTGCCGCGCAATCAGTACCGAAGACTATTCAAATAAACTTTCAGCTCGATATTTTGCGGAGCGTTCAACTTGCTCAAGATTTTTCTAAACCGTTGATGTTTCAATCATAAACTTTCTCATCAATACTCTATAGTAAGGTAAGTTGGAAAGCAATTTCTACTGATTACACTGAACGATATCATTCAGCACTGTCATTATAATTTTTTTAATTGAATTTCAATTTCGGCAGCGATATATCTTTTGCAGAGCGTCGGGATAGTGATCGAAAGGTTGCGCACTTCAACGTCAATTCCAAAACGGGTGATGCGTCGTTGTGTTCTTGGAAAAGACACTTTTGTTTCTCACTAGAGTAAAGCAGTCTACCTGTTGTGATAACCCAGCCTGACCAAATACTTGCATAAAGAATTCAAAAATGGTGCTTAGTGGAGATATGGTCTCATAGCAGCTAAGTTCATGCGCTTGTATGAATAAATCTTCGTAAACTTGCAGTAAGCTGAAGCTTGTGATTGAGGGTGTTTGTTACATTTTAGACGTGGTATAGGCAATAGGCATGGTTTGTCAACCAAGTTCAGTGTCCAGTTCCATCAACTACCTTCAAATTGGTTAATCATTTTTTCTTACTGGTGCCCATCATAGGTGGGCAAGTTATTGCCAAACGTTAGCTTCGTTAACCACTACTCCGTTAACAACCTTCATATCTCCGTTAAAGTTAATTCGTTGTTTTCAGCTTTATTTTACGAAAGTTATAATGAAGTCCGTTAATTTATTAACATTTTGAGTGTAGTTTACATCTCTTTTTGTTCATTCACTTTAAGAACGCGTAATGACACTGCTGAGCTGATTGTAAGGAAAAATTCAGTGCTATGGTGGTCTTTTTGTTTTTGCAAGTTACATTTTACAGTCTAATCAAATTTCAGGGTAAAAATAGGTTCAAATGCACCAGCGAAGCTGTGATCGGAAAATCTTTGGAAATTGCGAACAGCGATAATTAATGGACCTATGAAGCTGCAGCTAGTCATTGCTACAAAATGATCTCCTTTTTTCGTTTTTTCTTCAATAAAACTCGTGCTAATACGCAGCAAATGTTACCTGTGCAAACTGGTTTGTATACTGGTACAATTAATTATAAATGATGCAAGAAATGAACGACAAAATCCCTAAAGTACGTTAACGAACCTTCACGGGAGTTAATTTAGTCCTTTAACATAGAAAAAAACTTTTTAACGAACTAACGAGTAAATGAAAAAGTTAGCTTCGTTGTTAACGGATTAACGTTTAACGAATTTGTGCCCACATATGATGCCTAGACTTAAAAGGGGCGGGGGTGTGGTGACAAAATGTGATGGACTAGGAATGAAACATTAAAAATGGCCGATGACTGGTCATAATTTTACAATAGTACTGGGTCTATTGATGCTGTCTTGATATACTTCTACTTACTTTACAGAAAAATGCAAAATTTTTCATAATGATATTTAAATTCTTACTTTTCCGCATTCTTTTACGAATCTCTTAAAACGAACCGGCCATTGTAGAGATATAAACCGCAATAAGGCAAACCAGAATATATGCATGGTTGTAACGTAAGAGGTCAAAATGTCCAACGACCAAGAAAGCTAAATCAATTAACAATTTATTAAGTTGAAGAACAATAACTAAATTACAGTATTGATTTTGCTCCAATTAGTACATCCTTTTTAGAGCCAATTTGACGCTTTAGGTGATGACTTTCTGACAAGGATACTGAAATTCATTTGTTCTTCATTCATTTTTTATGATGAAATTTTTTGATTAAATGAAAAAACAAAGTAATGAAATAATCCAATAACCTTGAAGGTGCGTTTACACTGGACGCAGAGCAACGCTAAGTCAGCAACAACTTTGTTTAAGAGAATTAAGTAACCGCTTGCAAAGTTTGCGATCAGTTGGAACCTTTTGCAAGTTATTGATGACATCAAATTTTGGTTGCTTTGCATTCAGTGTCAACGCACCTTCAGTCAAATTGATCAATCTTTTTAATGCTGTAAAGTGTAAACCATGTCTATAAGCGTTAATCTTTCAGCTTTTTTGAAGCGGCATGGAAGGTTGAAAGTTCATGCAACTTTTATTTTCGCGAAAATAGATGGCATCAATTAAGGTGCTCCGCTGGGTTATCTGCGATACCACACTTCCATAAAGTTGGGAGATTGCAATGTATATTTCAAAAGAGTGTTGATAAAATTAGATCAGGACAGCTGATGATAAAGTATTGAAATACTTTTGGCCTGTTATACCAGCAATCTAATGTTAGCAATGTTATCAAAAACTTTTGAAAGATCAAACAAAAACTTTTTTTTTAATTCAACAATGGTTTTGATATTGTACTGTCAATATCATTAAACAAAGATTCCACTAAGCCACAATATTTCATCGAAAATCGCACCCCTTTAAAATTGTCAAAGAACTGTTTTGTTTTGTTTTTTTTTGGTTGACGTCCATAAACTTCAGAGATTTCTATCTTGAATTATAATTGTAAACGGGCCGAGTAGTACAGACCTAAATCCGAAAAATGATTTGAAGCCAAAACCTGGCCAAAAAAAAACAAAACTTAAACTATGTTCGTAATAATAATCGTATTGATGCTTAAACAAAGTCGCCATTCAGGGTTGCGAACTTATTTTAATTAAGCTTTTACTGCACCTAACAGGCTGAAACACAAGGCAAGCACGTACAGTATGTCAAGCCCGTAAGCGCGATATTTTGTCAATCTCAAGCCCAAACTAGACCCGAAAAGCCCAGCTCGAATTACAAAACTGTCTTGAACACATTGAAAGAAAACTACTAATAGAAAGTTCTTGTGCTAATCAACGATGGCTTTAAGTCAAACGTATCGGCCAGTTGGTCGAGCGGTAATGCATTCGTCTCTAAAGCGGAAGGTCTGAGGTTCGAATCTTGGGTCTGTCAAATCGGATTCAGTATTACCAACGGCTAGCCACTGCTGCGACATTTCTTCGAAAGGAGCTGTTGTGCCCAGTTGCAATGACGCGGAGATGGGCCCCATAAACTCGTTACACGCTTCGGCGTAATACAGGGAGTATAATGAAAGATTTGATTCTGATTTGATTTTGCGTCAAACGTTGATATCTTACAAGTTATTAAACTTTTTTTCTGAAAACTTTATCCCTTGCTACCTACCTACCTACCTACCTACCAATTCATTACCTTGCAAAGCAAATTTGTCCAATTCCATATAAGAAATCCCCAAGAGTAATTGTACATGTACAAGGGACTGATGAGTGCTGATATGAGGTCGGAAAATGCCAAACTTGCTATGAGTTGATACCAAGTCGATCTAAAAAAGCATATCTTGCTGCTAATAGAAGTTGGTGCTAGGCGACTAAGTGATGAAAACGAAGTTTTTCTGACGGATTGTAAATACGACTCTATGCAAGCTCTATAGCACCTGCAAAAAAGTTTAATTCTGCTTTTTGCTAACAGAATAACAGCTGATTGTTTGGTTTGCATCCTCTACGATTGCCGAGTAAAAGCAGCTGTAAAGACATCATTTTGGAAGTTGTCGCGATATGACACAAAAATAAAATACACAATATTGTTTTGTAACACCTTCTGAAGCGCTTACTTTGAGATTTTTTGGGCAATTTCTCTGCTACGTGACCTGATCATTTTCACGCTAGTTGATAATGATACGTATTTTAACAAAAAGATTTCGTTTAATAACGTAACAAAAAGCTGTGCTAATTATCTCGATATTCAAAACACATAAAAGAAATATCTGACTTTAGTGCTGGGTTTAAAAGAATTTCAAAAAAATTGAGGCAATTACTTTTCGTCCGAACTTGTTGAAAGCAAATTTAACTTGATGACATTTATTTCTTTTTAGTATGCGCCGATAAAAGGTGGATTTACGTAGAAGGCTATTCGCTTTTCCGCCGTCTTGTCCCTTTTTTTACGTTTTTCCTTCTTCGGGAAAAAGTATTCGCTTTTTCATCTGCATCCTTATAAGTCATTATCTGCACTCAGTGAAATGTTACATACTGATAAAAATTTTGTTCGAAATTTCGTGTGTATGAACGACAAAAGCTATATGTAAAGCCAGGATACGGGGACCTCGGAAAGGGGTCCGGTCAATCAGAAGAGGAGCCGCCCAATTGTGACCGGTCAACGGGCAGCCCAGCGAAAAAACAGTCCGAGACAATGGGGCGATCTTTTGATCAAGCCCCTCAGGAGATCTGTCTTGCCATTTCAACCCATCCCCATTGGGGAGGGGACTACACCACCACGATGAGGTGGCAGGACGCTGGTGCAGTCCCTCCTCTAAAGCTAACTCTAGAACATCAGGCCCTCTACACCTTTGAACGTGCTCTGCGTCTCCCCCAGATTTCTCCAGCCTTTATGCCCTGGCAACAAGAAACGCTCCCTGTCGACTAAAGAAGAAACCCTTCTGGAGAACATTCTGTTCTTCGGTCACACAACCACTGCCATCCCCACGTGAGATTCTGATCATGTGCCCCCCTTTCCCCCCATGGACTACAACCCACTTCACTGTTTCCCCCTTCATTCCCAACTGCACAGACAACAGTACAGCCCGACTCCAGTCTGCTTCAAGCAGACTATCCTCCCTCCCTCCTTCTGATATCCAAGTATGGACTGACGGATCTGTCCCCTCCCTTTTTGGTCCCGGTGGTGCTGGAGTGTAAGTCACATGCTCCAAATGCAACACTTCCAATTCCCTGTCCTTTTCCACTGAACCAATTGCCTCCAGCTTCACAGCTGAAACCTTTGCCCTTAAGCAAGGTCTCGATTGGTGTACTAGCAATTTGACGACCTGTAAATTCCAGTCAGTCCTTTTCCTAACCGACTCCCAATCAGCCCTCTCTATCCTTTCATCAGCCACCTCTTATCTCCTGCCTGAGTCCCTCTGGAATGTTTGGTCCCTCGCCTCCTCTCTCTCCAACAATACCACCTTGAGCTTCTAATGGATCCCCGGTCACGTAGGTCTCCCCGGTAAGAAAAAGCCGATTTACTTGCCAAAGCTAGTGCCTCTCTGCCCACCGACGCAATCTCATGCCCTCTCCCCCCAGTCGCTACCAAAGTCCGTTATTCCCAATACCACATTTGGAGACGTCACATCTCCCACTTCCATCTTAACTTCCAAGTCCCCAAAGTCTCTTAGGAGGAATTTCTCCTTTCTCTCCATATTCGCTGTGAACTTTCCCATCTTCGCTGCCATGGCCACAGTCTTCTTTTATCCTCATATCTTCACAGGATAAGTCGAAAGGAGAATTCTGCTTGTAGTGCCTGTGGACACCCTCTACAGGACCTCAATCATATCCTCCTCGACTGTCCTGCCTCTGAACCCTTTCGTAAATCTATCTTTGGCTCCTCTTTCTCCATCCTTGAACTATGGTCCAGACCTTGGGGTGTGGCCCGACTGTTGGGTCTCTGCGGAGTTCCTCCGCGCCCCCATTCCTCGGAAGGGGTCGGGTGGTACCACCACCACCATCACCACAAAAGCTATATTTCAAAACAGATCTGTATTCTTTCACAAAAACATTTTTTGAAAACTTTTCTCCAGTATGTGACAGACAAAGATGGCAGTACGGTACGCATAAGCAGGGCCTCAGAGAGGAAATTTTTCAGGGGGTACGAAAGTCGATACCAGGCCCCCAAATTTTGTTGGGTTCCCCAAGCCTTATCGCGGCCTATGCCGTTAAATCATTTTTTGTCGGATGGGTGTAGATCTTCATTTAAAAGTGAGGGAATAACGATATTCGCATACAGTTAGGACCTATGAAAAACACAACTAGAAATAAAATTGGTTTTGGGCGAGGGCTGTGAGCTCTCCCAGCGGGGTCCGGGGCGGAGCACAGAAAGCTTTAGCACTTTTTATGTTTATCAAAAGTAAAATACAGCATTTGATCAACATTCCAGCACCAAACTTGCTTAAATTGACAAGCAGAAAACGTGATATACATGAAAGAAAGTATGTGAAGTGGGGGATGATGACATTGATACAATATTATACCATATAGGCTAATGACTTTAATACTGCAAATCCAAATATTTTACTAATGAAAGTTTTAAGAAGTCATCTGCAATCATAGACTTCAAAAACCTAAATACCTATTAAACTCATACAGATAGAGTGAGTTACTAAATGATAGTAGTACAGTATGTCAACTTTTGACTCCGCTCTCTGAGGTTGAAATGCTTTTGGATCTCTGGAAATATGGGTCCTCGTACATTGTTACCAGAGGTGGAGTCCTCAAGGACACATTTTGAAGTTCTTAGGCTTAGCCTCGAAGCCTCTAGTCCTCGAAAATTGGTCTGTCCTCGGCTCGAGGACAGCACTATTTTTGGAATTGTTGAAATTTTGTGGAGCGCTTGAAAAATTTTTTGAAAAACGTTTTTTTGTGGAGATCGCCTGACAAATTTTTGTGAAGACCTTTTTTTCTTTTTGGAGAGCACTTGCGCTTGTGTCCTTGGCCTTGGCCTCGAGCATTCCTGTCCTTGGCCTCGAGAGTGTCTGTCCTCGGAAAGGCTGTCCTTGGCCTCGGATTTTTTTTGTGTCCTTGGCCTTGGCCTCGAGCCTTGTGTCCTTGACTCCACCTCTGATTGTTACACTGTAGAATTAGGGCTCTTAAGTCAGAAAAATGTAACAAAACGTTAATTTTGGTGCAAGTGTATGGCTTTTGATACATTTCCTCTTTTTTTAAATCAAATCGGCCACTATTGGGTGCCCTAAAGGATGCGTAGCAAAAATAGCAACCAATTACTAGTACTGAATCGGCTGATTGATATTTTCGCTGTAGGCAAGTTTGATTACGGTATTATGGTGCGATACCAAACTTAACGCGGAAACCTGAACTCTTCCAAGTCCCTTGAGGCCGGGCCCCCTAGATTTTCCGACTGAAATCAAAAATTCCAACGTTTTTTCCGGCCAAAAACAGGTGATCTAAAAAAAAAGGTATTCATCTCAAAAACGTCATGAAATGCGGTGTCAGTCCACAAAAATTACGAAAATACCGGAGGCAAACACCAATTTGGCCCTCGATTTGCACTCCAGTTCCCCCGAGCCTGTTAATTTCTTCGGGGCGCAGTCCTCGCGTGGGGTAGGCACAATTTTTGTTTGGGGGGGGCAAAGCAGTCATTTGGGGGGGCACGGCCCCGAAATACCCCCCGTGGCGCCGGGCCTGGCTGAAAAGTACGGTACGCTGGTACGGTACGCCTTTTTTGTAATGGTACTGGTACAGTACGTTGGTACGGCTTCAAAACTTGAACTGAAGAACGGTACGCTGGTACGGTACGGTTCAAGGTGCGAGGTTCGTAGTACGCAAATTCTGAGCGTACCGTACTGCCATCCTTGGTGACAGTATGGTTGGGAGAAAATTTCATCAAGAAAAAAGGTACAAAACGGACAAACGCGAACGAAAAACGAATACTGTGTAAATCACTCGCTAAAAACATTGCGCTTTATAACGCAAATGACCGCAAGAAACAACACCATAGAGAACCGACCAGTGGTCGAGTGGATAGAGCGTCTTCTACTAAAACGGTTGACTCGGGTTCGATTTCCGGTTGGGTCAAACCAAAAAGCATAAAAATTGGAATTCACAGCTTCCTTGCGTGACGGTCAGCAATTTAAGGAACATTAAAAAGCCTCCACCGTGTGTGGTAGACAGGTGGGCAGGAGGCAGCTTGACTCGAAGACCACCAGGTCCCTTCACTGTCTCCTGGCCAAATCAACTTGGTGAATAAAATGTAATTACTATTACGAATAGAGAGGTAAATATAATGTAGTAAACAAAAAATCTAAAAACTCCGAGCGGTAGTTTGGTTCTGTGATTGTATTACGGATATCATTGCTATTCAAAAGCTTATAGTTTTCAAGTTTACTATGTTTGTTACCAGTAGCGTACGCAGGATTTCGAAAAGGAGGGGGGTGGCCAGGAAATTCAGAAAATTTGAGAAGAACAAAGATCTGAATCAGAAATTGCCACCCAAAATCAGTTCGATTTTTTGCCCAAAATTAGGTGAAGGGCAAAAAAAAAAAGGTCTTCACTCAAATTTAGTCCGGTTTTTTGCCCAAACGTGGGTGCAAGCCTAAAAGAAACGCACAAAACATACCCTTTGTGTGATCAAACCTTATGCCCAACTTGCAAAGGGGGGCCATGCCTCAATTTTGTATACCATTCTATGCAATTATACAATCCTGGCGACCCAAAGGGGGGGCCATGGCCCAATGGCCCCTCCCTAAATACGCCCCTGTTTATTACTGTGTTAGTTTAGAATATTAATGAGTGTAGATTTTTTGCATGCACAATGCACAGTGGCTTCTCTACTGCAGAAGTGTCAGATAAGTTGTCACGAAACAACTTAAAATACAGTGCAGTCAGCTGAGAATATTGCTGCGTAAAATTGTAAATGTCACCAATTAAAAGGTATTATGTAAATTATAGACTGTGCTAAAATTATATCTAACGATAAATTGCTTATTTTTGCTGTGTAAATTATTATGGATCTCTTAGTTTTCTAACTTCATTTATGTTAATTCGTGTTTCACTTCAATAAACCGGTCAGTGGTTGAGTAAATAGGGCGTCTGCTACTGAAACAGTAGACTTGGGTTCGATTCTTGGTGGGTCAAACCAAAAACTATAAAAATTGATATTCACAGCTTCTCTGATTGACATTCAGCACTAAAAGAGAGTATAGACAGTGTGGAGCCTCAACCGGGTGTGGTAGACAGATGGGCAGGAAGCAGCTTGACTCGAAGACCAAAACTGTTTCCTTGCTGATATAACCTAGTAAAATAAGGTATATTATTACAAATTATAGTTATTTGGTAATATTTTATTCAAATGAGATTGCGACAGCGCTTGACTAAAAACTTAATCTCTGCCTCGTACAATTTGGCATCCATTACAATAATACAAAATTAGCTTTCGACTAAGAAAATTGATTGATAAAGGTACCACCAAAGTTCAAAGCATAACTATTTGGTTAAAGCATCAAGTTCAGTACATTTCCTGACCGAACTACGTGCCACCAAGTAAAACAGTCGTGCGGGAAAAAAATTGTATTCTGTTGTAATTTTGAATTTTTATATTCTTGGGGAACTTCTACGGCCAGTTGGTCGAGCGATAACGCGCTCGTCAATGGAGCGGGAAGTTTATGGTTTGTATCTCGGGCCAGTCAAAATGTACACAGAGTTGCCAACGGCTCGCCACCACTGCAACATTTCTTTAGAAAGAAACTTTGTAGCTCGAGCGCAATGACCCGGAGATGGACCATGCAAATTCGTTACACGCTTCGGCGTACAGCTAGTAAAATGAAAGATTTGATTTGAGAGCATTAAAACCCTTTATGTAATGCTTAGAATGGTTTGGTCAAAACCAAGCCTCATCAGTTGAGCTGACATGAATCGAAATGAGAAAAAAAGTTAAAATTTTCTCACTATTTATAGAATTTCAGGTAATTGAAACAGGCAGAGGCGAAAAAATAATTGTCCGAAACATAAAAACAAAAAGTCGGCGAAGCCAACCATTAGCTCCGAAGTGAAAAATATTGTTTCGTTAGCGACCGAAAAATATGCAAATCAAGCATTAAATAAGCCACGTGTTTTTATGCGCCGAAGACACAAAATTATGTACGTTAAGCGTTGAAATCAGTTATGAGTTTTGCGCAGACATGTGCACGATCTTGATCTTCAAGATAACATTATTTTAATGATCTGATCTTGATCTTGAAGATCACATTTTTTTGTTTATTCTTGATCTTGAACATGCAGATCACTTTCATTTTTAAATGCCGAGTAGGGAAAGCATCGCCGAGAACACCACACTTCCTTCATCTTCACCTGTGGGATGTTTATTTTTGTTTGTGGGCATGGTACATAGCCACCAGCAAACGCGACTTTCAAATGCTCGCCTTGAACAACTGGTTTTGCTCAAGTCTAATGGTTATGCCACAGACAACTAAAAGGACTTTACGTTCTTGAATTTCATGACATTGTATATTTTATGACATTGACATCGCAGATCAATGACAGCAAACTAAAAGGATTTTGTTCTTGAAAAAAAGATGTTTTAGGCTGGTGTCTATGATCTACGATGCCAATGTCATTAAATATAGAATGTCATAAAAAAGCATTTTGTTCTTGACCGACGGGAAGGAAGAGTGGCCGACGCGTCTGGCTTCAAAAACAAATCGTGTGCGGGAGACCGGGTTCGATTCCCTCATCGATCAAATCTAACACAAGTTGTCAATGGCACGCCACTGCTGAATTGTTAAATTGTGTGCCCATGGCGCTTTGAAGCGGACATGGTCCCCGAAAACTCGCGACACCCACATTGAGTATTAAGCAAATATAATGAAGATTTAATATTTTTGATTTGGTTTTAATAATACGGTACAGACAGTATTCAGAGTCTTATAGGCACAATCAAACATTTGATTAACAGCCTCAGACATACTGTTTCGGAGTATACTTTCGTTTTTTGTTCCTCGTCAGTTTAGTTTGGATTACTGATACGAACATGAGCGTAGAAAGCCAAGGAATCGCAAATTAACCAGATCATAACACATTTTAATAAACGGAGTTGATTTTGTTCTTGAATTTCGTTATTGTTATGTAAAACTAGCAAAAGTAAACTAAAATGGTTTTTGCGATTATTTAAACTAATAAAATAGCGGCAAAAAGTTTGCGAGTGTCAAATGCCTTACGCTTTTAGCAAAATCAGCTCTGCCATTGCCCATTGATAATCATTACTGATACAGCATTTAATATTTATAGCTTACTCCCCCACATCATCACCACTACCTCTCTTTGAGTACTAAAAGTAAAGTGATCTTGATCTTCAAGATCACAATCTTGATTTACAAGATCATAGTGCTTGGGTGATATGATCTTTAATCTTCAAGATCACATTTTTTAATGACCTGATCTTGATCTTTAAGATCATCAAAGATGGTCATCTTGCCCATCTCTGGTTTTGCGCAAAAAAAAAAAGTGAAAATTTGACGCAAGATTGTTCTACAAAAATATAAGAACTTCGCAAGGTAAGGCCAAACAAAACTTAAAAGCGAAAGCTGATAAGAAAATAGCTAGAATCAAGCCTACAGGCGATTCTCAACAACCAATTCCCAAACATCAAAACAAATTAGTACATAGGTCTAAAAATTCATCAAAAATAGATGGGATCAACAACAGATTAGGGGATCACAAACATCAATTCTGACAAAAAAAAAACTGAGAGGCAGTAATCTGCTCAGTCGCAGGTGTTAATTGCAGAAACAACCAAATGATAGGCCAGAAACTCCACTAAAAATTTACTGCAAAGAGCAAATTGAGGATCTCTAGTAAGCCATCCTAATTACAAGATTATCTTCAAGCTAGGAAAATTGATTAATAACTGCACCAGCAAAGTCCAAAGTTCTTCGATCACAATACAGTTTAAAGCCGTTTTGTGATGCTGTTAGTCAGTGGGCTGCGATAGCACTCAGTTGTTAAAGCGTCGAGTTAGTGATCGAACGGTTGCTGACTCCCGGTTCGATTCCTGATCTGGCAATGCGTCGTTGTGTCGTTGAAAAAGACACCTTACGCTTATTTCTCATTAGGGTTAAGCTCTACCCGTTGTGGTGGCCCAGTCTGTGGTGGCCAACAGAACCAAAAAAAGGCGCGTAGCTCAGCGTTATTGTGGTTAGACAGGCGCTAACTGCATGGTTCACAAAAACAAACGATTACGCTTAATCGTTTGCGCGCTTCTGGCCTAAAAGCTATCCTCCCATTTTTTGCATTGCTTGTTTTTGAAGTCGCCGTTGTGGTGGCTCTTCCCTTGGCTTCCGCGCTGGTATCTTTTTGGCCGGAAGCACGCAAACGACTAAATTTTAAACAACTCTGACCTGCAAACGTCAAAACGCCACAATTAAATTATTTTCAGTAACAAACGATTACTTCTTGCAGACCTGCCGCCAGCAATCTAGAATCAAAAGTAACTTAAAATTTCAACTTTTTACAAGTAACTGGCAAAAGTCTAGAGAGCTCTACGATTTAGATGGCAATTAGAAGACTAATTAAAAAACCAACATTTACCGTAACTTTTTTTCAATCAACTTCATAATTAACTTAAAGCAAATAAAAGAAAGCAAACGAAGCACAAAATTAAACGTTCTTACTTTTGCAGAAGTATGGCTATGACGTCAACATAATAAAGAATGTGAATTTGCTGATATTCACGTCAATACGCTTTACATAAAATTTAAATCTGCCGTTACTGACATTTGAAAACTCGATTGGTGGTACAGAACTTGAGAATTGCCTTGATTAAAATGTTCAAATTTTTAAAGCTTTTCGTCGGACACTTGTCAAAAAGAATCGCCAGAATGGAGAGTGCAGGGAAAGGAGCGACTATTTATAGGAAAAAGCCGAGCCGTGATGGGTTGGAAAAGGATCAATAACAGAGCGTCATTATTGCACAATCTTTAAGCCGCTTATGAATTATCTTTGTCGGCGGAGGGCAAGGTTAGAAGTTTTGATAAAAGTGGCTTTAATAGCAGATAGATGAAAAGGAAAGTGACTTTGAGTAAAAATAGAAAATCCCGGCTCGGCTTTTTTGCCATAAATAGCCGCTGCTTTTTCTGACCTCTCCATTCTGACAATTCTTTTTAACAAGTGTCAGACAAAAAGCTTGAAAGATATGAATATTTTAATAAAAGCAATTAATGACATTATTTCTTCTAAAAAATAATGATTGGATTTTTACTTACTTTAACTTTTCGGACGTCATTACAGTTACAATGGTGATGACGTTACCTATAACCCCGAAAACAAACAAGGTAATGATGATGGAAGCGTAGACCGCGACACCGGTTTCATCAAATGGAAGAACAAACGTGAAGCTGAAGAAAACATTGCCTTAAGAATGAGCAAAATTGTCTATGTGCATCAACGTACATTAAGACTAAAACTTTTCTTTGCGGTCACCTGGCCAAAGCAACTAAGCAAATGAAGATATATCACAATTACAATTATATTTTGTGATCCAGTAACTCTTTTTTAGTTACATTACCTACTGCATTAGAAAATGATCGACAAAATATTTTTCGAGATATTTCAATATGCGGGTAATTATTCTTAACGTTAAAAAAAATACTACAGCACTGAGATTTTGGCGACCACAGTTATGGAAACGTTGGAATGTATTTTTGTTTCGTCGAAATGTTTATAAGGTTGATTGCGGCAGGCAATGCCGGAGAGCTTTGATTTGCATTATGGTTTGATAGCAAGAACCTGAAAGGCATCCATTGCTTGCTCATCGATTCCCGGTCGGGTCAAACCAAAAAGTAGAAAAATTGGTATTCACAATCACCTGCGTTACGTTCAGCGTTAAAAGGTAGGGTGACGTAAGGCCACCACCTTGTGCGATAGATAGATGTACAGGAGGCAGCTTGACTCGAAGACCGTAAGGTCTCTTCCCTGTCTCCTGGCCAAGTCAATTTGGCAAATAAAATGTAATTACAATTCCAAATAGTGCCGTCACAGTTTTAGGTTTAATTAACGACAATGAAAGCTTTCGGATGCTGTTTTGAAGAACTTGGCATATGCAAGTATGGTTTAAACCTATAAAGCCACTTACTTTTTGTATTCCGTTTCGGACAACGTTAAAAAATTCATGCTTAACTGTTTAATTATTATCTTTGAATCAAACTTAAATAGCATTAAAATTTTCGGTGTGAATTCTTTTAAACCACAAAGCGCTTATCAGCAGAAATTTTATTCCCGATAGCATTTTATTTTATTCGAAACGTTTTCGGCGCATTTTTTAAATGGCCCTCTTCAGCAAATGAAAAAGCAGTTACTGTAGCTTTAAAATTTAGAAATGAAAGATTATCAAAATATCAGCAAAACGCAAATGTTACAATGGTAATGTGAAGTACGTTACACCGTTTTCCTAGTAAAATCAATTCACAAAAACAAAGAAGACACAAATCAAGCAACACTGTAACATAACAACACTGTATATTGTGCAATATATAGCCCATAGACATACGCAAAAAAATGTTTCAAACACATTTATAAGAAAAGAGCAATCGTTGGCGTATAATTGGGAATTCAAACGTGGCGTTAGCTTTTTTATCAATAATGCCTCCTGTGTTTTGGTTTCATATTCATTGTGACAGTTTCTAATTACTTTAAACGAACTGACATCCAAATTACAATTTTGACAGCTTTGACAAGAAGAAATGTGTTGGCTTATGGCACTTTTGGCGGAGTTGGAATTAAGCTGCAAGTGTTCTTAGGTTCTAGTCACTAAGCGGCGCGTTGACATACCAATATACGTCGTATTCACATCACGTGAACACGTAATTTATAGACCACATTGGATTTTAAAGCAGCAAGAGTTTTGGATTTCAGATTAGAATATGACCCAGTTTTTAGCGAAGTGTAATAAGTAAAAATTCAAACATTAAATTTTGCTTGATTAAGGTATACAATTGGGATGCAAATTTACGCGATGGTTTTCCAAAATACGGAAAGCCAAGTATGTGCGCATAGTCAACAACTTCTTTACCTTGCGTGTCTGGTTCAATGTTGTTTTCGAGTTTTCTCAAATATTTATTTAGAAACCAATTTGGAAAACAACTTTTTGCATAAAAGGAATCTTAGTTTAATGATTTCATCTTTGAACAATTTATAGTTAGAGCAAATAATTTTGGCACGTTTTAATAAACAAGTAATTAGGTCAAATTTCCATGAATTTGGACAAGTTGATCAAAAATTTAACAACTATCCCGTGTATGTAGATTGGCGCCAGACACTAGTTTTAAAACCAAATTGGTCAAATTTTATTTCCACGTCAAGAAACGGCAGTAAATCTGTGACTTTTTCAAGTGCAAATTTTACGCTTTGATGCTTTGCGTTCAAAATCGAAAGAAACTCGTCGCAGTTTTGGTTGCAATCAAAAATCGCGTACACATCATAAACTTAAGTAAAATTAAACCATTAAACTTTTCCTCAAAAAGTTTCTCGTCTAAATGAGCCATGAAAAAATTAGCCATTGTTGGTCCCAAAGGATTGCCCATTATGATTCCTTCAACATGTTTATGAAACCGTTCGTTGCGCATAAAAATTCCTTGTGGGGCAAGAAGCATTAATTTTTTAAAGATATCCTTTGGAATCTGAACAAAATTATTGTTGCGTTCATCATATTAATCGACTAATAATTATGTCAATTGTTGCGACCACAGGGACATTTGTGAAGAGCGAAACCAGCCAAAGCTTACCATAGTATTTTGATTGTTTGAGTGGAATTCTTTTAACTCCATTATAAAGTGATCTGTTGATTTTAGCATGCTAGTCTGCGGTAAATATAGCTTGATCATAGTATCCAAAAATTTAGCTAAGGCATATTCCGGTGTGTTAACCATTGCATTGATACCACAGGTCTTAATGGAAAATTTGGTTTGTGAAGTATACCTGTACCATATAGCTTTCCTGGCGAGCTACCTGATGGTTTGAGGTCCGCTAACGTTCTGTTGTCGTAAGGGATTTTTGAAATATTTCCTCACATTGTACGCAATAGAATCTTCTTCCGCTATTAGCTGGTGCTTTTTGGAATTACAAAAAATTTCTTTGAATTTTGTTTTGTCTCCGATTGTGGCGTCCAGTTTAGCATTGTAAGCATTTGTGTGACGAATTGCCTCACCATTTCCTTTATCAAAGTAGCAGATTTTAATTGAGGTGTCTTTGGCTAGCTTTTCAAGTGTTTGGTGGAGTGCTATGTTCGTTCGAGTGGAACATACCCTACTGCTTTCTGTTATGAACTTCCGGAAGAGAAACTAACTTCACATCATCCTTCACATCGTCTAAAGAAGCCCACTCATTAGAGTACAATGTTAATCTTAAAATTGGTAAAATGCAATTGTGGCTACAAGCAAATAAGTTGTCCATCAATATTTCAAAGACAAAGTACATGATAATATCACCAAAATTTAAATCCAGTTATAAATTTAAAATTGAACTTTTAGGAAATCTCCTGGAACAAGTAGATTCTCACAAATATTTGGGAGTAATTATAGATGATGTCTTGTCATGGCAACCACACACAGCTATGATAGCTGTCAAGCTGTCCAGATTATGTGGTCTAATGTACAAACTCAGAAATTATACTGATACTGCAATATTGAAGAAAGTATTTTACGCTTTAGTACAACCAGTAATACATTATGGTCTGATTTGTTGGGGTAGCTGCTCAGAATCAACAAAATATCCAATTGAAATTTTGCTAAATAGAATACTAAGATGTATTAACTTTGTAAAAGTAAGGCAAATGCATGTGTCTGATCTATATGCTCTTTCGAAGGTACTTACCATAAAAGATGCATACAAAGCAGAGGTATGTAAATTTGTATACAATGTTAAACAAAATGCTCTTCCGGAAATTTTCTCAAATTATTTTTCAGAATGCCGCTTTATACATAATTATAGTACGAGACAGGCACTTAATAAAAACTTTTTTCTTGCCAGAAAACAAAAGGCAATGGGCCAAAGATCACTTCAGTATCGTGGAACTAAATTTTGGAATGAATTGCCTAACTCTGTAAAATCTGCCAATCACTTCAAAGCTTTTGTAAAATTGCTAACATGTCATTTGATTGCATCGTACTAATCATGACAAAACCTTATATTACAGCTGTGTTTTAAATCAATTGTCTTGTCAATTCTGTTTATTGATGACATGATAAGCACCAGTAGTGTAAATTATAATGTTTCACCTTACCTGCATCCCATTTTTAATAAGCTATGTAACCATGACTGTCTTAAGACTAAGTTAGAATAGAAGACCGTGTTATGTTTTTTTTTGTTTTTCTTTTTTGTTTTGTTTGTGTTTCGTTTCGTTACATTTGTTTCATTTTGATGTGTGCAGTGAATATCTCACTTTGTGCACTACTTAATCAAAAACTCTAATTGGTAAGGTGGCAGCTGATCTTGATGACCTTCTGGTCTTTTCGCTGTCTCCTTGCCAAGTGACTGTGTATTGTATTGCATAATTTGCACTGTTAGTTTTAAGTGCAGGCAAAGGGATGCGCTGGTATTTTCTGCCTAAAGAAACAGTGTGCAACTAATCTGTATCCAGGATAATGTTATCATAACCACACATTTGCGTGGGGCGCTGCTAATCCCACTTTTCTGCACGTATGAACTATCCGTATCCCTGCTGCTTACACTTGAGAAATTTGGGAAAATGTGATGTTTCTTACGAACGACTGAAGTATGGTTTTGCAGAGTGTCAGTTTTTTTTTTTTGTCTTTGCTTTACGCGTCACTTGGTAAATAAAGAAGTCTCTCTCTCTCTCTCTCTCTCAACTTCATATATTACTTTGAGATCCCTTTTTAGCAAATAGAAGAGCTTTCGATGCTAACCTTTATCTTTTCCTTTTGGAGACGTTTTTCTACAATGGGATTGTTTAGACCAAAGTGAAGCGCACTCATGTCTTTTGCGGTCTGAATTTTTTTGTTGGCATTGACTATACAGGATGGGCATGTCACAGATTGCTTTCTCCACACATTTTAAGCAGTTTTTTGTTGTGGGTTAGAATAATTGGTCTGACAGAGCCCTTAGATTGTTCCTTCAATAACAAGATTAAGCAGCTCTTTTCCAAAAAACTTAATTTGGCCAAAATGTCCGTTTATAGTCTTTCAAATTTCCGTTTAGCTTTTTTGCATTCTCGAACTCCTTCACCTAGTTTTTTTCAACCACAGTTCGGTGAATTTAATTTTTTCCGTTTAATATGCTCTAATTCTTGTTTCCCGTTTGGTAAATCTGCATCCCAATTGTATACCTTAATCAAGCAAAATTTAATGTTTGAATTTTTACTTATTACACTTCGCTAAAAACTGGGTCATATTCTAATCTGAAATCCAAAACTCTTGCTGCTTTAAAATCCAATGTGGTCTATAAATTACGTGTTCACGTGATGTGAATACGACGTATATTGGTATGTCAACGCGCCGCTTAGTGACTAGAACCTAAGAACACTTGCAGCTTAATTCCAACTCCGCCAAAAGTGCCATAAGCCAACACATTTCTTCTTGTCAAAGCTGTCAAAATTGTAATTTGGATGTCAGTTCGTTTAAAGTAATTAGAAACTGTCACAATGAATATGAAACCAAAACACAGGAGGCATTATTGATCAAAAAGCTAACGCCACGTTTGAATTCCCAATTATACGCCAACGATTGCTCTTTTCTTATAAATGTGTTTGAAACATTTTTTTGCGTATGTCTATGGGCTATATATTGCACAATATACAGTGTTGTTATGTTACAGTGTTGCTTGATTTGTGTCTTCTTTGTTTTTGTGAATTGATTTTACTAGGAAAACGGTGTAACTAACGTCACAACATCAAATGTATAAAGTTATAGTGGTTGTTATATAGTAACATTTGTGTTTTGCGGATAATATTTTGATAATCTTTCATCTCTAAATTTTAAAGTTTATGTAAACTGCTTTTTCATTTGCTGATGAGGGCCATTTAGAAAATGCGTCGAAAACGTTTCGAATAAAGTAAAATGCTATCGGGAATAAAATTTCTGCTGATAAGCGCTTTGTGGTTTAAAAGAATTCACACCGAAAATTTTAATGTTAATTAATTCTGCAATATATGCTCAACTATTTTCGTTGATGAACAACGCCACCACTTACTAAAACCATAAATTACACAAATATTGCTACTTTTGCTTTGATTATAGCTACATTAAACTCGGTTTCTGCAAAAATTAAGAAAATTTTTGGTTTCAAATCGCCGCCCTGTGTTTTCAGTGTATGTGTAGTAGTATCTTTTTTCATAAACTTGATGTTTGAGCAAGATGTATACTGCAGTTAAAAAAATTTTTTATATGATTCTACTGTGATAATCCAAGACATTGACCGTTTTTTTGTTTTTTTTTGCATTGATAAAAGCTCCAAACCATTACAATATAAACAGTGTTTTGCCTAATGGCTAACACGCGTATCAGTGTGTCACGCCTTTGGCGTAAAAAAGACGCCTGTTCATGAGAGACAGCTGTAGAATATCAATTGATTACTTCAGAGTTGGCTTCAGAAGCAGCTTCACTTTGAATTCAAAAATAAGATCGATTAGACGAAAATGCATTTTATTGGATACGTTTTGACTTTCCAATTTCACTGCAAGTCTTTGTCAATGTATTTGTGTACGAAAAAATTGATGATGAATGAGTTCGGTGGTAAATCGAAATGTGCGCAATAAAATGTAGGCTTTAATTTTCCTTGTTAATAATTGATAACATCTCCGCAAATCAAGACCAATGCAAGGGCCAAGTACATATTTGTGACGAAAACAAAATATTAAATACCATGCTTTACAGGGTACATTAATTGCAACGGTATTGCTATTATTATCTAATCTGAAATAATTTTTGTGGTAATAGTTTCGCTCACAAGCTGTAATAGAAATTATGGCTGCTTTGATTTTCTCTTTTAAATATTCAATTATCAATCGAGTGATAAATACTTTGTTATTCTAATAGCGTAAAAATTGTTTTGCTTGTTGATGGATTGTGTTTCTTATTGATTGGGTACCTGATCCAGTGCAAAATCAACAGTAGTTTTTCTAGCATTATACCACAAAAATCTTCAAAAACAAAAGCACAAAGAAGATTTTAGAAAGCTTTTTTTTGAAAATCTCCAACATTAAAAATCATAAGCAGTTGATTACAAAACTGCTTGCATTCAAACATAAATTGTATACTTTTACTGCTTGCTTTTACTGTAAGTATTCATTTTACTGTAAGTAGTCATTGCTTGCAGCAATTAAAAATGCCATTGAAAACAATTTAGAGTAACTTTAATTTAATACTTTTAAAGATCGACAGCGTTTCGTAGCTCGTTTGGTATCCGGCCCATATAATCTCTTGAAAAATCTGTCTGCCGCAGTAAACGCTATCAGAAACGCAACCAGGAATTCGCTAAGTGAGAGAGGGCTTGAAACAAAAGTATATTTTTTTGTACAAAAATTGTCTAATTTAAGCGCCGTGCTGAACAAACTGATGCAACTCAAGCATATCACAGAGGGGGCCTGGGGGGCAGAGCCTCCTGTTAATGGGCGATTTTGGTAATTTTGCGGCAAAAATAGCGATTTTAACACGATTACAATCACTTTTCAAACTGTTTTGAGCCATATGAATAATTACAGTAAATTGCTAAAATCTAGAAATCATTGAAAGTGCTAAATTTTCTTGCCCCTTCTGCCCCTGGTTGCGCCACTGACTGCGACCTAAAAAATCTTGAGTGTGCTCTAAAAAAACAAAACTAGCCGGTCTTTCAAAAAAAATGTTTTCACTTTTTGTTTCAGGTCATTATCACTAACGAAATACCGATAACTATTCTGTAGGCTTACATCTCTCTTTCGCGACACATACGTAAGGGTGTGTTAATAACAAGGATTATTGCCGCGCATTTATGCACAGCAGTTGGATGCCAGCAATTTTGCAAAGAATCGAGAAAGCTTTAAACGAGAATAATGTTTAAACGCTTTTTTTCGTTTTCCCATCATTGTCTGTTGTTGTCGTTGCGTGATGTTCCAAAAACGGTATTTTGAATCAGCCAAAATGGGGGCAAAAGCAGCTGTTAGGGGAGGGACTCCCCCCTGCCCCCCGTAGCGACGGCACTGCCTAACTCTAACCCCAACCGCCCTTCCCTACTTTTCCGCCTTTTAACACCATTTCCGCCTTTTCCTGCTTTTCCGTCTTTTAGCCATGTCCAAAATGTTGTATTTTTGGAAAACTGTGGTTACAGGAACAAGAAAATACTAAATGCCAGTAAACAAAATGTCTCTGAGAAAATGTTTTGGAAATTTAACCTTCTTACGTCGGGGGCCGTCAGAGGTGAAACAACACTGTTCTCAAATTCAAACCATAGGTGTAGCCGGGAAGGGGGGGCAAGGGGCCCGGGCCCCCCTCAATTGAAATGCCTCTAATGACAAAAAGTCTATTGTTTCTTCAGTTTCAGTTTCTTTTAGCATCTTCGTGTGCAACAGTACACGCGTAAAACAGTGATAAACAATAATATTGACAACCAGGAGGTCCGGTCCCCCTCAATTCAATTTTTCCAACCAATTTAAAAAATGTATACCCTGGGTGAAATTAGGGGCTTTTGTACTAAAAGTTACTACCTCCGGTCCTCATCTTACCTTTTTATTAACGTAATGCAATAACCGGAGCCGGATTTACCGTATGGCTCAGTGCCAGGAGCCAGTGCTCAGACATAGGCGTAGCCAAGGGTGGGGGCCCACGGGGCCCGCCTCCTCTCTCAATTGAAATGACACCAATGATAAAAAACGTGACAAAAAATCTATGTTTTTTAGTTTCAATTTCGTTTAGTATCCCTGCGTACAACAGTACACGTGTACAACAGTAATTAACAATAAATTGACGACCAGAGCGCCCAGGGCCCCTTAAGTCAATTTTGGCAACCAATTTACATGTATAACCTGAGTGAAATTAAGGGTTTTTGTCCTAAAAGTTGCAACGTCAGGTCCCCATTTAACCTTTTCTATGAACATAATGCAAAGGCCGGGTTTACCATATGGCACAGTGCCAGGTACCTTGCGCTCAAATGGTAAGACGTTTAGTTGGTTTTCACCTATATTTGGCAAAAAGATGTTACGAAAATCCCTAAAGTACCAAGAGCCACGCACAGGGTAAATCCAGTTTGAACAATAACATGCTGCTGAGTACGTCTACCATCTATTATACCATTTTTCAATTACAATTTCTTAGATCTCGCTAGTTTTTACGCAAAAAAATATTTTTATAAAATGCTCATTAAGATGGGAAATGCTCATTGAAAAAATTATTGAGTTTAAATGGAGGGGGCCTAGGCCCCCTGACCGTACATGTACTCCTATAACTGCTTATTTTCATACCAAAACAAAAATCTCTGAAAAAACATCTTCGAGTGGAATATTATTTACTGCAAAAATATTGCAGGAGGCAATGTGACTTACTTCCCCCTACTTGGACCAAACCACTTACAAAATTTAGCTCCAAAATGTTAGATCTTAAACGTTTTTTGAACTTAAATTGTAAGTTAAATGAGATTTAAGCAATTTAATATTTTAATTGACTTTCATATGTTAAAACACTAGTTCTTTCAAATGGCTCTGAACACGTGCAAAATGCATAGGTGGGCTAGTTAATGCAAAACATTAGCTTCGTTAGCCACTAGTCCGTTAACAAACTTCTCACCTCCGTTAACGTTAATCCGTTATTTTCAGCTTTAATTAACGAAAGTTAATAAAGTCCGTTAATTCGTTAACATTTTGCGTGTAATTTACATTTCGTTTTATTCTCTCGCTTCTAGAACACGTACTGACGCTGTTGAGCTGATTGTAAGGAAATAGTTATTGCTATGGTGGTCTTTTTGTGTTTTGCAAGTTACATTTTACAGTCTAATCTAACTTCAAGATAAAAATAAGTTCAAATGCACTAACGAAGCTGCGATTGGAAAATCTTTGGAAATTGCGAACAGCGATAATTGGTATAGCTATGAGGCTGCAGCTTATTATTTGCCACAAAGAAAGAGTTCCTTTCCTCGCTTTTTCTTCTATAAAACCCGTGCTAATGTGCAACAAGTGTTACCAGTAGAAAGTGGTTTGTACCGGTACGATAAATGAATGGTGCAAGATATTAACGATAAAAACTTTAACGGAAGTTAACCGAACTTAGCGGAAGTTAATTTAGTCCGTTAACATGAAAAAACTTTTAAACGGATTAACGAGTTAATGAAAAAGTCAGCTTCGTTATTAACGGATTAACGATTAACGGACTTGTGCCCACTTATGGCAAACTGTGATTCGATGGATTGAAATATCTTTTTTTTCCAGAAAATTACAAAAAATCGTCCAGCGGCTAGGGGCATCGCTCCCAGAACCCCTCCTTGATACATTTGAGGTATATATATAAGTTTACTCGACGCGTCTCCCCGCTTTAGACATTTTAGCTATTTTACTTTAGGTTTAAGCTCTCTTTCTTTAGCAAAAACCTGGTTAACTGTCAAACACATGGCTTCGGCTTCTGATCTACAACTTTACGATATCTTTGTCCCACAAAAAGCTCCTCTTTTGAGAATTTCTGTTGACGTCATTGCATGTGATTTGTGGTTTGGCACCTCCCCCTCCCCAATCAAAAGTCCTGGCTACGCCTATGATTCAAACCTTTTTGAGCAATCTCACTGGTAGGCAACGTTCCCTCAAAGAGCTTGTGTAGTGTGCGCGGAATGAAATGCTGTGTAAGCTCAAAAAAAAACTTTTTGCGCTTTAAAAAATACAAAATTCGAACTTGAACTAGTTAGTCTCTCGATTTTTTTATGTTGTGTTATTTTAGCACTCAGTTCTGCAAAAAATTTTTTGAGATGGTTAATATTGCTGGAAAAAGTATAAATTAAATAATGCACTGAAAAAAAAACGACGTTTTGTTTGTAAAATGAATGCCTGAATATCAAAAATACTGTTGTGTGCTGCTACTTGATAAATTTATGTAGGAAGACCTTTTGATTATCTCCCTGTGGTGGTTTAATTCGAACAAACAGCAAATTGAATCGAAAAAATACTCGAAAATCACACTAATTTTTATAGCGTTATAGCGTGTAGCGCTGTCCTGTGACTGGCGTATGAATATACATACAACCATCAAAACAACAAACTTTTATCCATAGCTACATCCGTTGCCATTCATTACCGGTACATTCATTACAGCAATAACTTACTTTGTAGTAATTGGTAAAGTTGGTGTAGAAATGGAATCCATTTTCAAATCTTTTATCCAGCAAATTTAATAAGTTTTGCACCTTTTCTTAAATAACCAATAATTTCTTACATAAATCACAAGAAATCCTGTGACTGTTGCAAAAAAATGGTATTTTAATTGTTCGCTTGCTTTCTGTCCTATAGGCAACCAGCGCGAAACCCTAGGGAAGAGCCACCCGAACGGTGACTACTTGAAAATAAGCAATTCGAAAGTTGTCCTCCCACAGGATAATTTTTGCAACTTTTTTGACAACTTTCCGCAATGCTTATTTTTAAGTAGTCGCCATTCTGGTGGCTCTTTCTTATAGGCTTCCGCGCTGGTATCCTTTAGGTCAGAAAGTACGCAGAAACGACTAAAGCACTAAAAACTCTTGCCAACAAACGTCAAAACATCACAATTAATTATCATTAGAAAAATAGTATTTCGAATTACCTACAGAAAATTCAGAGATGATGTCAAAATGCTTCTTGTTGGTTTATTAGAAAAATATCAATTTACTTAGTGTTTAATAACAGAGACTGAAGCGATACCATAAAATAGTAAGATTAATTATGTGTTTTTAATCACGAAATTGATTCTGTACATTATGTATTTAAGCCATGGATTTAGTGCCCTTCGGCAATTGTTGTAACAACATACCATAACATAGTATACGTAACAACGCAAAAATGAAACATTCAAAACCCTAACGGCTGTTTCACCATGTTTTGTATAGTAGGAGCATCTTATTAAGCAAAAATATACATTAAGTTTTGATAAAAAAAAAACAAGTGGTGAGCATTGTTCAACAAATTAGTGCGGAAGTTATAGTTAGTAATAATGTTTTCATAAGAAATTTTTGATTGGATAATGGATTATATTTACATCCAAATAGCTATTTTGGGTCTAATGAAATACAGTACTACTACCGTACGCAAAAACTACAGTAAACTTTTGGTTGCATTAATTACCCAGAAATAGCATATGAGAGGAATTTTCTCACCTAAACGCAATAAGATACGCGCACCACCTATAACTTACGATCACTTCTTCATTTCTGCTATTGGTACACAGGGCTGAGAACATTTTCACCGCTACACTATGTACACTATATACAGCCAAATTTGCGCTAAGCTATTGTAGATATCCGTATAGTACAGTTTACCGTAGTGTTCTGCTGTAATTGCATGTTTATTCACCCTGTTGTCTCAGTCAGGTTAAAGATAAAGAGCCTTTGCTGCCTTCGAATAAGCAGCACCTTTCTACCCAACACAATGTGGGGGCTGAACAATTCTGATCCTTTATTGTCGCTGAACGCCAAGTAGGAAGCTGTGAATCCGCCATTTTTATAGTCTTTGATTTGATCCGACCGGAAGCCGAATCGCGTTTACCGTTTCAGTAGCAGATGCTTTGTCCACTTGACCACTACAGTAATTTAAATATTAACCCCGAGCCGGGTTAGAAACGATTGCAGTGTACTAACTGCAAACAGTATCAGGAAGAAATCAATCAAGTCGAAAGTTGTAATGAGTATATCATGAACATGGCCGGGCATATACTTTTTGAAGTCTCAGAATTTCAAACCATAGCTCCAGCATGTAGCACGGGTCACGATTAATCTTATGTTACAGAGAGGCTCTTCGTCAACAACTTGAAGAAAAAGCCATTTGCATTGCATTTTTTTGCGTGCAACTTTGCAAAGTCATTTTACCTTTTTACATGAGGCTTTTATGGGTGTTCGTGAAAAAATCAACTCTATTTCGTCATTAAAAAAATCACGGTTGTTATAAAAGTTTATAGGGGTAATAATATTTATCATAAATAATATTTATGATACAAAGTTATATCATAACCAATCTTTGTGACAAAATGGTGTAGAAAATTTTTATCAACATCATTGCAAAACCTCAAGTAAAAAGGTTGAGAACTGTAAACGACTTATTTAAACCGCCCTTCACTGCGGTTACTTCTTTGAAGTTAAGCTGAGTGCTCACTCTTGGTATCAAAACTTTCCGATCAAAATTTCGGAACCAACAACTTTCCAACACATTGCAGCTGCAAACCTTCCTTCTTAAATGAGCAAATTCGACTCTTTTCACCCAGGTATTTTAAATCTGAATTACACAATCAACATTTTTTTGGTAGAGCCCTTGCAAAAATGTTGAATCACTTTTACTAAGCTACACTATCTACTTGCAGAAAAAGGTTGCTTAATCAAATAGATCAAATCTTTCATTATGCTAGCTGTGTTAATCCGAAGCTTTTAACGAGTTTGCGGGACCAATCTCCGCGTCATTGCGCCGGAGGCAACACAGTATTATTCTCAGAAATGTAGCGGTAGTGGCGAGCCGTTGGCAACACTGTGTCCAATTTGACCGTCCCGAGATTTGAATCTCAAACCTTCTGCTGCAGAGACGAACGCGTTACCGCTCGACCAACTATAGTTTTTGAAATCACCCTATTTGAATAAGCTAAAGAATAATGAATAAAGAATAAACCAAAACGTTTCATCTAATTTTTGGTTTTGATGTTTCTGATCAAACTAAGTCCTAAACCCATATATTTTCTGCTCCAAAGATGCTCCAAAGTTTCCGAACTTTTTTACTCAGTTATACACTAGTAGAAAAACGTTTATTCAGTATTTTTGCCAGCTTTGCAAGTATTGCAACTTGCTTTAATACAACCCCAAGCCGAAAGTCCACTATCAAGATGTTTCGGCAAGAACGCTAGCAGAAATTATTGAATCAACTTTTTTCTAAGCGTAAATAACTTGGAAAGAGTGATTCAACGCTTCAGCACACATTCTTACGGACAATTCTGATCCTAACGCGCTAACTATATTAACAGCATGATTTCTCTTACCATGTTAATCAATTACCCACAATCATAAAATCCTCGTAGCAATTATACAAGTAATCATTGACAATTTTCCTTTCCAGTGTTGCCTAATGCGTGGTTATAGCAACAAAATTGTAACATTTCGTAGTCTGTTCAGACACCTACTAATTGAAGAAACGTCATGAATTTTAACAATATCAATTGCAATTAATTGCTACTTGTCCCTTTTCGCTAGAAGTAAATTGTAAAAAAAGATTTTTAAGTATCGTTATTTAAATTTTTTATTTCAATCTATACAATTTCTTCGGAAAATTGTAAATTATTCCCACGTTTACCAAAATAAATGTTCAAAATAGTTTATGAAAGATTATCAAAAGTATAACTTTTGAATTATGAAAGTATACAAACTATGAAAGTATACAAACCTTTTTAGTTTGTATACTTTCATAAAATTAAACTTTGCATATCTTTTGCAATAATATTGTTATAAAAAAATTTCCAAGCTTAAAAAACAAAAGTTTACTCTGAGTAGAACTGCTTAAATTGCATTATTTAAATTATAGTTGAATGCCACTCTTTTAATAGCTTTGACGCTTAAAGTACAAACTTATTGTTTATGACTTGCTTAATAGAGAATAACTTTTTTTATTGTTCTGGTTATTTTGCTCGCATAATCATATCAAGCCAATCGTTAATTGGGAGAGAAGCAAATATCTCCTAGAGGTCTTTGCGTTCTGGGAGCAAAATGTAGTTTGCTGGCGAGGGAGTAAATTTAAGCATCATTACAAACGATACCCACACTACTAAGTTGGACCAATAATATTTTATAAAAAAAAATGCAACTTTCTACCATAGAGCTACAACCATACAAACGCAATTAAAGGACTTTGTTTTATGCGGTCGAAACTGATATGCGCTCATTGTTTTGTTGTAGCGTCGTTTTGTTTCTTTTTGTTATGCAAATTTCGAACCTTGTTTTGTCATCTGTTAAATTTGTACTTAAAGGGGCATTGAACTCTAATTTTTGAATTTTAACACAATTTATAAAAAATAATTGATCAGCAACGTTTTTGTCCCGTTTTTTCATTGTTTGAGGTTACATAGCGTTAAGGAAAAAAATTTTGAAATAAGGGAAAAAATTTTGCAGGGGCAACACTACATCAAATTTGCATAAGCGATTTCAAAACCAACTTTGCCAAATTATAGGTCTGGGAGTGACGATGTGCCTTTGGCAGGTTTTCTGCTGTGGCTTCGGTACTTAGATGAGTTTTTTAGAGTGGAATTCATTTTGGTAGTTTAAATTTGCATTTTTTAGCGCAAGCACATTTGATTTAGTGCACTTGAAAGAAAAAATGAAAAGTAGACCTATTTTTGGCCTAGTTGTTCTTTGTAATTATTTGGGTAAACCAACCTGTATAAATTGCTGTAGGTTAGACTAGACTTTACAGTTTTTTATGATTTCTTAATAGGCTAGGCTTACATACCTTAAGTAATGATTAATGTCAGCTAGCGTGTAGTAGCCTTAGTAACAGTAACAGTGACACCAAACGTAGACAAATTTTTAAAAAAGTGAAAGAAATTCTGGTACGAAATAAGGGAAAATATAAATGCAATATTCTTTTGATGTAGCAATTGTAGAATTCTGAAGTTGAGCTCAAAAATTATTTTAAAAAAATAAATTTTGTTTCAAATGCAATAAATCAATAAAAGTTTGGCTTCAATGCCCCTTTAAAGACATGACTCATTAACTACCTCGATCTATCTCTAGATTAAAAAGGCTCAAGCTGTTATTTTACAGATTTGCAAAAGTCGAAACTTGCAAAACTTCGTTGTGTTGTCAAATTTTAGCATGTTTGTTTCTAAATTACGGGCGAAATCTATGATCAATGTTTTCGAAATTGTTCCTTATGCAAATTTTGTGTTTGCAAGCTGAAACTTTGCGATGTGGAAAACAGTTTAAGTTAAGTGTCTGCAGCGAGCAGAAGCTATGTTTTGTTTCTCCTATGGAAAGAATCAGTAAGCAAGAAGATTTATGATTTCAACTTCGAGTTATCGCTGCCGTTGCAGCATGTTCTAGTAAACAGATTTGTAGTTCTAGATGAGCCATTGCTCAAGTGCCATTTGATCCCCTTGGATACCGACTAACCGGCTTACTGGCTCAACTCCACTCTAAAATTTCTTTTTTGCTCTCCGTAATTGCTGCAGTGGTATTTCTATATGCACAAGGTTTCAGCTTCGAAATCAATCTTTGGATACCATAACCAGATTGTCTACTACGTTTGCGTCGTAAAATTCTTTGGCAAGTGAAACGTGTGTTAATTCATGTTCAAGTTACCTCAATTTATAGTTAAGTTTAGATCATGTCAATGAGATTGACGGAGTTTTGTGCAAAGCTTCTTATTTTGTTTTGGCTATAGAGCTACAGTTTATTTTCTTTGTTACAATAATACTTTCGTTTGGTTAACTATATATTGTGTTTTTTAGTTATTTAACCCTATATCTACCGAGGTATTTTACACCCTTATTTGTACCGGAGGGGGCAAGTTTGTCCACCCTATCTAAAAACTGTTTGGTAAGTGATAGAAGTAAGATTTTTTGCTTGTTCAAGGTATTTTTTAAATTTTTTAAATGAAGTATGTTAAGGCTGTGACGTCATGAAAACGATGATGACGTCATCAAAACCAGTAAATCCTTAAATCAGCATTTAAATTTTTCTAAATGTTGCTGAATATTATTTTCAGTTTAGACTTATGTTATTTCAAAGACATCTCTGATAAAGGCACTGCAAATAATGGCGTCACTTGAAGATGACGTTACATGCATGATGACGTCATCTTTAATATTTTGCGTTGATTATTGTTTGTAATTTTTTGTGACTGAGATGTAGTGTCATTCACAAAATTTTGAAATATTGCAGTATTATTTTCATTATATCATTCAACAGCTGATGACAACGAATATTTTTTTTATGCAAACGCAATTTATTTCGAGAAACAGCAGAAAAAGCATTAGCTTTGAATTATGACATCTTCAGTGACGTAATGTTGATGTAATACATTTATCAGTAAATAAATCACTTTATTCCAGCTAAAAATTATCATCGATTATGAAGACGCAGTAGAATGAAGTGAATAAGTGCGTTAATATAAACATGCATTGCGCTCAAAACTCTATGAAACTCCTAAGGTATCCCTGTCAAAGGCAAAAATGACGTCACTTCCGGTTATCTGGCTGACTCTAGCTATCTGAAAATGCGTGTTATTAAATTTGGTTCAAAACTAGGGTGCAATTGCTTCAAATTCAAACTTTCGGGTTTTTTCGGACATGATTTCGGCTTCAAATTAGTTTCAGTTTCGGGCCGGGTTTGGGCCCGAACTAGTGGGCCCGTTTACTACTCTGTGCTGTATTGTGCATACAAGGTAACCAAAAGAAGCACTGCTTTGGACAGCCTACACATTTTATTTTTTCCCAACTAGTTTTCTTTATTTCGCTTCGCACTTTACCAGCCCGCGCCAAGCTTTATAATAGTCTAATATGTTTAAAAATCATGAGTTATTATCACCAGATCCCACTCATTGTTGGTTCTGGGTTCCATTCGATATTCTCTTCGATCTGTAACTGACAGAAAAAATAGAACTATAAACAGAAAGCTTGAACTATTGCAAGCTCAGCTAACACAACTTTGAGGCTGATCCAGAGTATTTCAACAATTTCACGTCTATGTTTTTTGAATTTCATCAAATATTGTTTTGAAAAAGCCTTTCAGAAATTCAAAAGAATACGAAAATACATCAGTAGAAATTTGTATAAAAAACCTGCTAAAATTTAAAGTGCTAATAGGAGTTCCAATACAATTGCTTACAGTATGAAAGTAATAATAACAATCAGTTTGCCTGGTGAGGCGTAACAGTTGTACCACGAGAAGGTTTGCAACATCTAATCTCAAAACCACTGCTGGATAAGTCAATGTTTTCAGAAACAGCTCAATGATTTTTTAGAGCCAGAATTAATTATTCACAGACTACAGAATTTGCAGTAAAATCTAAAACCTATAAGCTAAACCCCCTACAGCCTGTTGCATTTTCCGACGCGTCACGAGAGTATTCACAGGATAAAACAGTGTTGATTAAAAGCGTTAGAGGTACAATTCTGCTGCCGGGTGCTGTCTACCGCTAACCTCGATCATCTGTCGGTTGTGAAGCTTGTGCAGACACTGAACAGCGCTTGGCAGAGCAGAATTAATATTATACCGATTTAAAACACAAAACTACAGGAACGATATTTATTTGATTATTTATTTTTTATTATACTTAGGCTGCTGGGACCAAGCAGTCTACCGTTGTGGTTGCCCCGCTTTACGAAAGGCTTGCAAACAGAACCCAAAAAATAGTGCTCTGCCTTGGTGTGGATAGACAGGCGTAAAGCAGAATTGTATATGGGCCGACTAGTTCAAGCCAGAACCTGAAAAATGATTTGAAACCTAAACTAGGTCCGAAAAATCCCAAAAGTTGAGTTGCGTCGAAAAAATGTATCTCCTTTTCTTTGAATAACTTTAGTTTGGTATGACTAAATGAAAGTAAAAATTGCTTATTATTAAAAGACTGTGATACAATAATGATGTTGTAATTGTGTTCTAACAATAATCAATCTTGTTGATGCTTAACTAAAACCTTCGTTCAGAGTCGCAAAATTATTTTAGTTCCTTTTTTATAGCGCTTAAAATCCCAAACAAGTCAAGGCCGAGTTTTTGTCGACCTTAAGCCCGAACCTGGCCGCCAAAATTCCCGATCCGACTTGCAACTCTGGCGCAAAGAGTCTGGTTCATATGCACGAACATTCGAACAATTTCGGCTGTTACAGCTAAACTCTGTTGTTAACCATTTGATTTTTTCAATAATTTTATTAACAATACATTTTAAAATATTTCATACTGCGTTATGCAATATTCAATGATGTATTTATTAATAATTAACTGTAATAATTGAGCTAGTTTCCTATAAATTGGATGTAATTTAAGCCCGCAGGCGACTTATTAGTACAAGAACAAAACTATCTATTTAATTTTGCGGTAAGTAACGAAATACGACACTGTTTTAAGTGCAAGAAAGTGGCATTTAAAAGTTCAAGTCATATTCTTACAAAGCATTTGTGGTATCCGGGTTTCGATGCGTTTGACCGGCTTAGTTCAACAAACTAGAAACCACTCTCCAGCTTGCTTCAAGAACCTTCGTTTGACATGCTTCACTTGCTGCTATGCCGGAACGTGATGTTACAAATTAAGTTTAAAAACCTACGGTATTGAAAAAAGAAGATAGACAAGATAATAACTATCCACCCAAAAGGTCTTTACTGAATTTAAAATAAGTTGTGAGGGTTTTTAGTTCTTTTTCGAATATTGCTTTACAGATTGTTTTTTTTTTGTTTTTGATATCTACGTTTGTTTTCTCCAAATCCATTCGGTTTGATCAGATACGGCCGGACGCAGGTAACAATCGTTTGATATTGTCAAATTTTTGTATCGAACCATGTTACAAAATTACGCAACTACTTTCTGTATATCAAAATGTTTAAACTTCGGTAAGCGGCCAGTCTTGACCTAATTTTCACCCCAAATTGCCATGTAGATAATACTGCGAATAAATCAAGTTAAGACCTTGCAAATTGTTTTTTTCACCTACTTTTACGGCCCAAAATGCCCCCAAATTAAGCCGAAGGTTTTTGGAGTTTTTCATTTTTTTGCTAGATTCAGGATTTAACCCGCGAGCATCTTTGTAGTTCTCTTTAGGCACTTCCTAAATAAGATTTTGATACCCTGCTGAAGATGAATCGTTCCCAAACAAGGAATAAATACAATAATGTGAAAATGTATTCCTAGAACTAATTCAGAACCACAACCATAAATATTTTTAAAAAAATTGAAATGTTTAATGCAAAAATGTCTTGACCAGTATCAAAAACAAAAGAAGCTTTATTTCTTTCATCTCCCAGTTCTAATACACGGTGCTGCTTTACATGTTTTGTTTGCACTGTTTAAAAGCGATGTCTTCGGAGCAACATTATTATTTATAGGTTACTAAACAAATTTTGCAAGCCTGATATAGTGCGATTGGATTCAAAATTGTAAAAAAACGCTCTAAAGGCTAAAATTCTTAATTGATTGATTTGTTGATGATTGATTAATTGATTGATGATGGATACATCTTCATGCTCCTTTCACGAGAAAGAGACGATGACGCTCAGAGTTGTAAATGCGTGGATAAGTGCGAGTCCGAACCCGGCCCGAACCCGGCCCAAACCCGAAAACAAAAGCCCGAACCCGAATCGTACCGGAAAAGTGTTTCAAAGCCAAAATCAGCAGGCTCGAAAAGGTCGGAAAATTTAGTTCAAAGATCAAACAAATGCTAGTGTTATTATGTATATTGCTTGTAATAAAACTAGGCCTACTCATTGCTTCTAAATTGTGACGTAATAATTTTAATTGTGCAGTAATAATTGCATTGATGCTTAAACGTAGTCATCATTCAGTGTTGCAAAGTTTTTTAATTACGCTTAATTTAATAGCATCTAAAAAGCAAAAACAAAAATCAAGTACGTATACCAAGCACGAATTAATCCCGATAGTTTGTCAATCTTAAGTTCGAATCCGAACCGAAAAGCCCGGCTCGACTTGCAAGTTTGGTGGCACAATTCTTGGGACGAATACGTACCCGCTTAGAAGATGACTATTTTCCAAGTTTTCCAGTTCATGTTTTACTTCAATTTTTTCCTCGTAAATTTGCTGCTTGTTCAAAGCCACCGAGCAGAGATACGAGAATTATCGTAAAGCGTCTTGTCCAAGGACGCAACAACGTAACCTGGTGCGGATTGAACCAAGATCACGTGATCATAGTTCTCGTAAAAACGACGCCGTTACTTTCTCGGCCACGCTGCACATTGCCGCGACATATTAACACTTAACCTTTGATAATTGGTCTTGGAGCAACACCGCGACTGTTTAATGCAACCTGGTTAGCAATGTTGACTTTTAGTCTATACTCTCTACTCATCTCCCATTTCAAATTTCTTAGATCAGGGGTGTTCAAACTTCTTTCAATGGAGGGCCCAATTGGACCTCGCGAGATTGTGTGCAGACTAATTAAATCCATACAACCACCAAATTGAGAGAAGAAAATCAGTATATTGACCAAACATTAGGATTTTGTAGGTGTAAAGAAAGATAAAGCAAAAAAAGTTTTCGAATGTTTTTTTTGCTGCAAAAATGCCGGGGAAAATCAAAAAAAGATCAGAAAAGTTGATTATTGGTGCAGAACTTAAGAACTCCTTTAATTAGAATGCTCATTTCTCCAAAGCTTATTTTGTTCCTTACTTCTTTCCTACAATCACGGTCGGGTTTTTTCTTATTTAGCCGTTCTTTTTCTGCGCTCTCCATTCGTACGGTTATTCTTGGCAAGACAGAGCGTCAAACAAAAACCTTCGAACAAATAAACATCTTAGTTATAAAAGTTGTTTTTTACTGCAAGGGGCGCCAAGTGTAAAGCAAGATGTGCACGTCGTTTTTCAGAGCTATGAGGAGCCTATTTGTGGATTTATGTAAATGTGAAAAAAGGCATGTTTCATGTGTCAATTTGCATATTTAGTTTGCCAATTTTTATAGCTATCATTTTTTTGCCTCTTTCGCATGCCATTTTGAGTAACTCGTAAATTGGCAAGCCAAAAGTCTGCAAAAGAAAAGCATTGTAAAAATTGACCCGTTAAATGTGCCAAAAAAGTACGCGCGAAAATTGGCACGTTAAATGTGCTAAAATAGGAAATGTCAAAATTTAGTGCTCTGCCAAACGTGGATCTTACAACAACCTAGAAGCATGCGGTGAGCGCTTTGTCAGCATGAGTGTCCATTTGTTTTCGTGGACACGAACTAAATTTGCAAATTTCGAGACTGCCTTTTTTTGCAGATTTAACGTGTTAATTTTTGCGCGTACTTCTATTTGCACAGTTATATCATGCTCCTGCATTTTTTTGCACATTCAGGTGCCAATTTTTGCAATGCTTTTACTTCGCAGACTTATGGCATGCCAATTTACGCGATGCTATAATAACTCAGAAAAACGACATGCACATTTCGCTTTACACTGGCGCCTCATAATATATGACAGCGTTTTTTGTTCCAATAGCTGGCGACAACTTTAGTAATGGGCCATGTAATTGCATTTTGGGAGCGGGCTGAATTAAATTTCTTTACAGACCGCACATGACAGGCGGGCCGGACTTTGGGCGCCTTAGACATAGCAAAACCTTTAACTACAACGCTAAAGCAATAGAGCAGTCGCCAGTAGAGTTCACGAGCACCCAAAAAATGTATTTTTTTACTTATATTTTCGGAATCCTGAATAAATGTACTTTTGGAATCGCCAATGTTTCCACCCAATTTCCGGTTGTTTTGGCGGAAATCGGGGATTCCCCATAAAAGTGGCGTAGAATTTTTTCGTTGAGGTACGGTTGTTTTTTACTTCAAAAATCATATTTTTATTCGTGATAAACAATTAATTTTGAGTTTAAACGAAAGTATAAGACTTTTGCATACTTTTTGTGGGGAAAAATTTTGGTTTGTTTTTTTATGACGTCACGATATGGCTGATTAAACACAAATTTTGGCGAAAATTTTTGATTCAGGGTGCATATCGTTTGCTCTTACAGCTAAAGTTGGAAGAATAAGTTAATGAAAGTTGACAGAATGATAGACCAGTTCATAACCGACAAAATAAAACTAATTTGGTATTTCTATGACGTCATTACGCGAAGCTAAGCAGTAAAACGTAAAAGCCGCCCATACGCGCGTGTCGCAAAAAATGCACGATAAATCAAATATTTCAATTGTAGAGCGCGCGATTCTCTAATGTTAGATGAAAGAAGTTCTGCGCTTTTTATTTAATAAACATCTTGGTTCGTTAGGCAACTGCTGAACGCTTCCAATTATCTTCATTATAGCCAAGTGGGGCCTGCCTGACTTGAAAACATTTATATTTATGATTATTAAAAGTTTGGAATCCAACCGCGTTTTCAGCATTTCGCAACAGAATGGTAAGAAGTTCTCGTGATCTTCAAAAAGCGTCACTTCTCTCCTTTCAATCATAATTTATTTCTTGCTACTGTGAATAATTCGCTGTTGTTTAAACATAAGTCATATTTAAATGAAGCCAGTTGAGATACTAGGGAAAAATAATACCAGTAGCAGTAACAAAGCGCAATTTATTTAAATTGAAAATAATGTCCAAATTTGAAAACGCAGATGCAGTGGTTAATACTTGCATTTTACATCAGTGCGCCACCCGTGATTTATCCGATTTCATGGTGTTAAGTAACGTGAAAGGAGGTGCTAGCAATAAGTTGAAGTATCTGCATGAGATTCGTGATAAGCGATTGCAACAACCGCTCGGATCACCGCACAGAATGGAAGATGTATGTATGCAAATCCCGGAGAGTACAAATGAAGCTAATTCTGGCATAATAGGTTATCATCGTCACTGCTATCAAAAGTTTACAAACCATCTAGACAGATTAAAGTTCAGTGACGCTGGCCAGCCATCTACATCAAGATCGCCGCGGAAGAGAATAGCTTCAAGTAAAGAATTATTTCCTGATAAATGTATTTTTTGTGATAAAAAGGTAAAGAAGTTTAAGCAAAAACATGAAACGTGTGTCAAATTTGCAGTATATAAAACAAGCACCGGAGGAATCAAAGAGCCCTCATGGAAAAAAATAGAGCAGCAAGCTTTGGAACTTGGATTGTTTCGCTTACATCGGAAGGTGCAAGGAGAGGATTTATTTGCTAAAGAAGCAAAATTTCATCGATTATGTCGCAAAGCTTTCACTTTGCAGCATGCTACACTGCTAACAAAACGATCTCGCGAAAATACAAGCGTCTCGATGCAACCCAGCACCGATCAAAATCTGCGACACGAAATGGCCCATGCAAAAGCTCTTGATTCTGTAGTCAATAAAGTGAGAGAAGCAGTTATACGAAATAATGAAGTAATTAGGCTTCGGTCACTCTTGGACATTTACATTATAGAGAGTTGCGTGATAACGGCTTTCCTAACGATGAATACAGAAGCACTAAACTATCATCAAAACTTGAAAAACACGAAGTTTTTGAGCAAATTGATTTCACTACAGTGGCAGAAAGAGGATGTATATCTACGAAGTTGGTGTACAATTCTTCGATTTCTGTAGGCGAAGCAATTGGTTATGCTTACAAGTTGGGATACAAAAAAAAATTTGGCGATTTGTTTCTCCAGCTTCACAGAGATATTCAAGACTCTTTTCGGCAAGCTGACCCTCTACCTTGGCCACCAACACCGAATGATCTGGAAGCGATAGCTTTGGATGCAACTCTCCCCAATCAATTAGTAAAAGGTCTTTTCATCATGATTTCAGGAAAAACTAACTTGGAAGCGAATTTGAATGATAAACTAAGGAGGATTACCTTTTCAATTGCTCAGGTATAATCGTGATCATTAAAATTTATTTTAATATCTTGGTCTATTAATTGTTTGATTTCTATTGTCTATTAAACGCAACTGTAAGTAGTAGCCTACCTCTAAAATTTACTTGTAATGTTAATGAACAAAAAGTAACAATATTCATAATTATAGCATTGAGAACCCAACATGACGATACAATTTGCATCTACATTTGTAAACATTGATATATTTTGCAAGATTATGCAACTACGTTATTTTGTAAATAGATATACAAAGACTTGAATTTAGTCATTGCCATAAAATATACATCTATTTAGCAGTTAATTTGACCTACTTGTAGACACAGCATAGCTACAGTTAACCCAGTTAATTTTAATGCTTTATTTTTGAAAAAACAACTTATCAGGGGAACGGAATTTTTCTTTGTTTTTTAGTCTAATATTGTTGATGCAGGATCTATGTCGCGCAGTAACCAGCGGAGAATGGAAGTTACCCAAGCATATTCTTCTCTGTGCCTCGATCAGGCATTTATACAAAAGCAAAAAATTAATTAACATATTGAATCGTCTTGGACACTCAGAATCCTATGATTTTGGGCTGGAATTAGAAACCGCCATGGCAAAAGCTATCGATGAAGTATCGCAGAGCATCACTTCGCAAATTGTCACTGGAGAAGCAAACAAAGTTTTCCACATGGAGTGGGACAACCTTAACCAAATTATGACGAATATCCATGGTAACAACCTTGTAAACAGCACGGCTGGCATCATGATCCAAGAAATCTATCCTGATTGCACGAATTCGTTGGCAGCTTCCCGTCTTCTACCTCTTTATGAATGTCAAAAGAAGCGTTCTTTAAAAGTTGATGCTCCTGCTAGCCTACCGCCAGTCTGTATCTTCAATCGTGTCGGGCCAACTTTTCCCGAAGCGGCGTTGTTTACTCCTCCCTCTAATCAACCTTTCGTAAAGAGCCGCCGCATTTATAATATGTGGCTGTTTACGCGCGTACTTAGCAGCAATTCAATTCAGCATGTCCCTGCGTTTGGTGGATTTGTTTCAGCCACTGGAGTAACACCTGGAAGAAAGTCGACAATTGATTACTTCCCTCCTATCAATCAGCCCTTCACTGATTATGCTGCAATAGTGGAGTTGCTACGGAAGTCGGAAGAAGCAACAAAAGAGGTTGGTCAAGAATATGTGCTTAACACTTCTGATCTGGGCGGCGTAATGAAGGTCATGCCCTTTATCTGGAAATCATCCGAGAGATATCGCAAACATGTAATCACACCGGGACCCTTTCATACGGCCATGAATTATATTGGAATGATTACAGCGCATAAATTCGCTGGTTCCGGATATGCGGAAATTTTGATTGAAGCTGAGCTGGCCACTTCTGGTTGTTTGTCCAACATTTTAAAACGCAAAGCCTACGCAAAAGCACTTTTTTGTCTCCAAACTGTTTGTGAAGCTATGGAGCGGTTATTGGTTGAAAAATTTACTGAGGAAGTGCAAATCAATCTGTCTGATCAATTGTCATTGTTCCAACTTATTACATCTTGCAGTCGTAAAATGCTTGAGGTTGCATTATGCGACACCTCGCTGATGGATATCCTTCTAAAATACGTGGCATACTTGGAAAAAGTGCGTGGTGGACATCTTGGGAAAACAGCAACATTCTGAATGGGGCTTATCGACCATACCCATTTGCTGCTGATGCTACTATATTCTGTGAAAACAAACCACCTGGCATAATTTCACAAGTGCATGGGAAATATGGCCGAATTGTTTTGTGCCTATGACGGACACAACTATTCAAGGTATAAAAACTAAGCGTATTGTTTATCTGCTAAATTTCTGCTAAGATTAGCTGTACACTAAAAAGTTGTTTAAGGTTGAGAGTTAACAATTTGCTTTTTTGATGATGGTGCTAAAATTTATTTTATTTACAGATATCTTGCTTGGTACGAAGCTTTTTTGACTAATATTGATATTACCCATCCAGGCGCTAAAACTTTCTTGGAAAACGGTGGAATAGCTGTTGCCCGCTCTCTAGTTCCTGGGGCTTTAAGCGCTGTTGACAAAACCATTGAAGAGACTTTTATGAAATTTGCTAAGTCATCCGGTGCGTATTGCAATGTCTTTCTGCAGTAGCTTTTCATTCCAAGCAGGCATTTTATAGTTTAAAAGGAGCCAATATATTGATAACGGATAAAGGAACCTGTCAAGTTTTATCTAACAAATTTTGTGTGTGAAGAGCCTTTTAGTCCACTTTGAGTACATTTTCAATGTTGTTTATTGAGCAGGAGGATTTACGGGAATATTTTCAATGTTTGGTGCTTATCAACGTTGGTGTCGAACGACTTCAACGCGGGCGCAATATCTGGAGAAGATGCTGGAGATGTGCTCTTTAATAAATGATCCTGAATGTCCGCGAGTTGGAAAACATCGAGAACTGGAAAAAAGCGAAATCAAAAAATCTGAGAGAGCAGTTGAACTGGCAATCACTTCGATTCAAAATTTTATGAATCCTTTTAACGTTTCCGACAAAGATCATCTCTACAATATTGCCTCTGGTGCACCTATCCCTACAGATATTGAGCATGATATACTTCAAGCAGATGAAATTGGCAAGAGGTACAAAGAAAAATTCATTCAAGATCGCTTTGTTAACAATCCTTCTCGCACAGATTTTTTTCAACCTATAAAGAAATTAAAGCTAAAGACGATGGAGGCTTGCAATAAAAAAGTTTCACTATTGGGTTCGCGTGGAAAAGTAAGTATAGGTTAAGTGCCAATATTCAATAATTAATTTGATATAAACAAACCCCTTTTTATTTATTTTGCAGGTCATTCAATACAGTCAACAAAGCGATTTGGCATTCATGCTGTTAGTAAAATCCCAATCTGTAGACAAGCCACCTGACCTGAACGAATTAATGCAGTATGCTCTGACTCCTGTTCCTCTCAGCCTTGGCACACCCGATGGATTTTGTAACAAAACCAACAAAGCAACAATGTTAAGGTATTTTTTGGAGGATGTATCTGAAGACGTGCAGTATCCTCGAAACGCATTCTACATTCAAGATGGTAACGCACTGTTTCATTCTTTGACCAATCTTGCCGACACTATTGAAGGTATTTGTCTGCAGCTTTTGGACACTATGATTGCCAAAACCAATTTCGTCTTTTCTACCGATTCCTATTTTCCGCATTCCATAAAATCGCAAGAAAGATTGCGTCGAGGTTGGTCGCAACCACATCTTATTGGAGGCCCATCAACAAGGAGACCAGCCGATTTTAAAGCTTTTCTGAACAACGACGAAAATAAAAAACAACTTTGTCAAAAAATTCTGTAAGTTTGGAGTAGCACTGCATCTGCATTTCGTCTTGCCCAATGCGGTACAGCCGTTGTTGTTGTGGAAGGAAAAGCGTTTCAATTAATGTCGTCTAATGAAAAGGTGAAAGTTCAACGCAATTTAAATTTTACTTAGTTTAAACTCGCATATAAATAAGACCTTTTAACGCAGCACTATATCGAAGATATCGATTTGCAATAGACAATATTAGAATTAGAATTTGAAGCACTATATCAAAGATATCGATTTGCAATAGACAACATTAGAATTTAAACTAAACTAAAAAACACACAACTAACTAATCCCAGGCAGTGTTGCCTTCTAACTGCTCCTAGGAAGTTAGTTGTAACTTCCCAACAAGTCAGTCGACGACAATGAGCACTATTAACTTGGCATTTTTCGCTTACAGGTGACAGCAACTGAGATTCAGCAGTTACTTTCCAATCAAGAAGAAACTGACACGCGTGTTGTGCTTTACCTGCAATAGGCAGCTTCTATTGGATTTCCGGCAGCAATTGTCAGAACGCCAGACTCAGATATATTTTTTATTTTGCTGCACCACGCTCTAAATATTTCGATGACAATATATATGGATGTTGGAGTAGGCAAAAATCGCAGATTAATAAACGTAACAGAGATAGCAGAAAGCAAAGGTCCTGAATATTGCACCGCCGTACTTGGTTTGTATGTTTTCAATGGAGAAGATGCCACCAGCGCGTTTAAAGGAATGGGAAAAGTTGCTTCTATAAAAAAGCTAGAGAGAAATCCTAAATTTCAATCGGTTTTCAGGTATAGTCGACAATTGATGCTTCTATATTTGAGTTTAGTGAACATCACATTAAATGCCAGATTTATCAAATTCAAATAATTTTTTTGCTTGTACTTAAATGCATTTTTGCAACTTACTGTTTAACACGTTTGATCTTTGATCAAAGTTTGTACGTTTTTGTTTTAGTCAACTTGGAAATCAATGGAAAGTCTCGATCGAAATGGTAAAAAAAGTTGAAGAATTTACTTACCTAATGTATGGGTACAGCAGGACAACATCCATCAATGAAACGCGGTATTTGATGATAAAGAAAATGGTGGGAGATGATGCCACTTTAACGACGAAATCAAAAGTTGATCTATCACGCCTTCCACCATGCCGAAACAGCCTATCCTCACCTATGGAAAGTTAATCACCGACTTGTTTTATATAAGCGAGCGAACTTGCCTATTTTCGAACACATCCAGCCTTACGATGAGGAGCAAGGATGGAAGAAAAATAGAGCAAACGTTTTAGAGCGAATATGGTGCTGTGGACCAGTTCTTCCCCCTTCACTGGCAGATTTCCTCCAACATGCTGAAGAAGACTTAACTAATTCCCAAGCCGATATTATTGAATTCAACGAGGATGAAAACGATTATCTCTAACCTACTTCATATCGGCAACGAGTTTATTTTTATTTGCTTACTTGAAGAGCAATCTGCTACTGCTCCTTATTTTTTAAAACAAACCTATATTTTATGCATTTATGAGCCTCACAGAATTTCTTTTCAGATTGCACTTACTTAGAATGCAGCAGGTTAGGCCTGCATAGCAGCAGTTAGAAGTACTCAAAAACACTCACTACTAATAAACAATGTAGATAAAAATCTGCAAAATAAGTACGCATGCAGTAGTTTGTAATTAATTATTACTCACTTCCTGCTAAGGTATCAAAATTTATAAAGTTGTTCACACTTTGACAAAAAGTTAGGCATTTTTTTACAAAATATTGTTCCTTACATAAATAGTTTGACACCAATGCCACTTTGTGAGTAATGACTTGCAAAATCTATTCGCATATTTTAGCAAACCGCGCGCTCTGGAACCAAAATATTTGCTTAATCGTGCATTTTTTGCGACACGCGCGTATGGGCGGCTTTTACGTTTTACTGCTTAGCTTCGCGTAATGACATCATAGAAATACCAAATTAGTTTTATTTTGTCGGTTATGAACTGGTCTATCATTCTGTCAACTTTCATTAACTTATTCTTCCAACTTTAGCTGTAAGAGCAAACGATATGCACCCTGAATCAAAAATTTTCGCCAAAATTTGTGTTTAATCAGCCATATCGTGACGTCATAAAAAAACAAACCAAAATTTTTCCCCACAAAAAGTATGCAAAAGTCTTATACTTTCGTTTAAACTCAAAATTAATTGTTTATCACGAATAAAAATATGATTTTTGAAGTAAAAAACAACCGTACCTCAACGAAAAAATTCTACGCCACTTTTATGGGGAATCCCCGATTTCCGCCAAAACAACCGGAAATTGGGTGGAAACATTGGCGATTCCAAAAGTACATTTATTCAGGATTCCGAAAATATAGGTAAAAAAAATACATTTTTTGGGTGCTCGTGAACTCTATTGGCGACTGCTCTACAATGATTGTGTTTTGTATTTGCAAACATGTCAATGAATGATAAAACTGTTAATTCATGGTTAAGTAGTTATTCAAAAGTTCCTATAATTTGCGAAGAATGACAATCATAAACTTATTAAATTATAATAATAAGAAGTATTGCAATTTTGGAGGGTGGAGCAGCAAAATTCTAGCATGTTAAATACAGTAGTAAGAACAATATATTTGAGGTAATAACTCAAAGAATAATGCAATAGGTAATTTGAATTGATGACGGCTTTGAAAATGTGGTAACTTGCGAATGAGACAGTTATATTTCCACCGTTACTGATGCTATTGCGATTTAAAATAACTTAATTATTTAAATTTTTTTTTTGGATTTTTATGGGTTTTCGGAAATGTGTGGAGTTTGTGGGATGGTGGTGGAAGTAGTATTGAGAGCTGAAGACACTTTTTCAAGCATTCACTGCTGCTCTGAGTGATGATTGTTTTACTACCTGACCCAGCACAAAGAACACGTTACCGCGTCCTAAGTGTTCTGAGTCCCGAAGAGTTTTGGGCTCTGCAAGCACGTACAAGGCATTTGCAGTAGCGATGGTAAATGTATCGGGTCGAGAGAAGCTCGAACAGCTACAGGTAGCCGAACTAGCCCTCCTACAAAGCTTTTCAGGAATTAATACATGTGACCCGCGATGATAGTAGATTCCAAGCAATAATCCTGAAAAGAAAGATCGCTTGATCTTAGCTCTAGACAGCCGAAAAGCGATTCTGGTGATTCAGAAAACGGCAATGCAATTTGTTGTTTTTTTAACCTTTTATCGTTGATATGATGTGTTCGATTTTGTGGTTTGAATAAAACAGTTCTTGTTATTTAAAAATTTAACCTTGATCTTTATTGTAAGTTCTTAGTTGCTGCAGTGCAGAGTTGTAAGTCAGGCACGGCCTTTTCGGGTCAGGTTCGGGCCTAAAGTTGGCAAAAAGTTCGTTCCTAATTTGGGCCTGAGCCGTGCTTTTTGTCTTTGGTGCACAAAAATATAATCAAAAAACTTGGCAACTTTACTAAATTTTTCAGACCTAACTTAATTTTTTGGGTTTTTTTCGGGCATGATTTGGGCTTCCAATTAGTTTTCGGGTTCGGGCTTATGTTTTCGGGTTCGGGCCGGGTTCGGGCCTGAACTAGTTGGCCCGTTTACAACTCTGCTGCAGTACAAAGGTGGGGAGTAGGCCTACCGAGTACAAAAGTATCGCGGTACTGTACCGCGGTACTGTACCGCGGTACATTGTAGTACAATAACCGGGACCGACGGTACTTTTTCAAAAATGATACCCAAGTACCGGCACCGCGGTACTTTTTTTAAAAAGTATTCGGTATTTTCAGTTTTTGGTTATCACTTATCGATTAAAAATCAAACTCTCTCTCTCTCTCTTTGGATTAGAGCTAATAAATTTTTGACTTCGAAATATAGCGCTACGGTTCTCTTCAAACAAAAGTTCAAGATGTGCTTGACAGCAATTAATATCTTGTTGCAACATCTCTGCATCTGCAGTTCCGTATTATCTATGACGACGATCGCAGTCAAAATGATGAAACACCTTTGACTATAAAGGAATGCAGTAAACGTTGAAAGCTAAATTAACTAATTTGTTACAAGATAAATTGGAAGCGCAAGATGCTTCTGATGAGATCAGCAATGCAGCATTATGAACGAAAGTTAACATTCGGACGAACTTTTTGAATTTTTACTCAAAACAAGCAATAATACTTGCCGAAACAGTGCTGCAAAGGCTTTTATAAGTTTCGTCGATCAAAAGCCTCAAATGCAAATTAGTTTATTTATAGTCAACTTTCAGAATGATGCGCTGAAAAATCTCTATATTTGATACAAACATAATACTGCATTGCCTTCAAAGCAGTGGTCGAACGAATGTTCTCTGTAGTAAAAGACATAACCCTACATGCGCGTAGCCAGAAATTCGCAATGGGGGGGGGGTAATTTGGGGGTGTGGGGGCGAAGCCCCCAGTGCTCAAAAATTTTGCATTTTTTTGCAAAAATAACTTAATTTAGGGTTATTTTAATAAAGAATTTTTTCTTTAAAACGTGGCATAGAAGTTGGCTGCGCAACATGATTCAACTGTTCGCATTAATGGGCTTTGTGGTAGGTGGCTAATGATAACATTGTAGTTTTCTTGTGTACATGCTGGTAAATTATAAAATCCTGTTATTTAATAAAACACACTTCGAGTAATCTATTTCGTCTATATTTTATGAAGAAAAATAATCGAGGGAAGGAAGGGCTAATGGAAAGATATTTGAGAGAAGTGATTGGTAATTTACTAACACTGAATAGCCCTCCCCCCCCTACTTATTCCTAAGTTTATAACATATTTGTTGACAAAGTTTATGTTTGAAGTTTTTACACTAGCAATGAAGTTTGATTGTTTATTTTTGTGCATTTTTAAAAGTTTTCATTGATTTGTGACTTTAATTTTTGACAAATACCCCCCCTCCCCCTAATATATGTTTCAAAAGATGCTTTAAGTCTCTTTTTAGTCTGTTCCAGCACAAAAACAGTCTCAGAAGAGCTAAAAACGTGGTATTTTGCTTATTCTGCATTTTGGTTGACAGGCCAATGGGAGGGGCTGTAGCCCATCGCCCCCCCTCACCCTGGCTACGCTACTGTAACCTTATTTTACACTGGGTAAGCGATTTGACCTACGGCATTTTACATGGGGAGCAGAAATGCTCCCCATTTCTAACTCCAAAACCAAAAGTTATGGAAACATCGAATTTGATGTACGGGTTGGTTTTTCTCCAAATTCATTTAAAAAAATTGGTTCTGAGTTCATGACGTCATCATAGTAATGTCACTAGCAGGCACGTAGCAGGGGGAGCAGGGAAGGGGTAGTTGCCTCCCCCTAATTTTACTTTGCCCCCGAATAAATTTCACTTAAACTCTGAGTTTTAGGATAGAAAGAAAAAATGTTGTATTGTTTTTGATTTGATATATAAAAGTAGTAGAAAATGGTGGCTTTCCGAACTAAAGATCTTTTTTTTGGAGATCACCACAAAGCTTGCGGAGAATAGTGGCTTTCCGTACAGAAGACCTTTTTTCTTTTTTTTTTTTCTTGAGATCACCCCCAGCGTGAAGCCATTGTTCCTCCAAATTTTAGCTTGCCCCCGAAAAAATTCGTTCTGGCTACTTGCCTAAACGTCACGGCTACCTTTTTAAAATGACGTCATTTTTGCGATGAAGTCACAAGCGGTTCAAATTTTATACATGCCGGTAACTTTATTTTTGGAAATTGAAACATAAAATGCCTAAGTCAAGTTGGTTACGTCACAAAAACGTCTTACGATGTAACTTAGTTTAAAGTATAAGTTAGCCAAAAAATGCTCAGGTTTTGAAAAATGACTTAGGGAAACCTCAAAATTGTAAAATTTTTCTTTACCTTCACAACTTGAAATTTTTAGAAATTAATTGTGATGAAATTTGACTCTGTTTGAAAAAAATTGTTTTTTTCAAGGTATTTATCACAAAAAAATCGAGAGTTGGGCAAAAATGCCCGCACTGTAAAATCGGATTAAAACACAAAAGAGTTGGGTTAAGCTGCAAATCGACGATATGATTTTTCTCAAAGTATATATTTGGTCGACATCTTGGTTTGTCGTGCTTTTTTTCACTATAAATTACAAATTTTTTGAAACAAACGTTCTTCAAAGATTCTAAGAAACTTAGTTAAGTCGTCAAAAAGTGCTGGTACCGAGTACCGGTACCGCGGTAATTTTTAAAAATAGTACCGGTACAGACGGTACTTTTTTCAAGCAAGTACCGGTACCGCAATACTTTTGGAAAGTACCGCGCCCACCTCTCAGAGGCGCAATTAAGCTTTTCTGGTTTTGTGGGGCAATTAATCTTCTCTGTTTTTGTGGCGCAATTATTCTTCTCTGTTTTCGTCACGCATCACGCCTTAATTGCTTCGACGCACTGCCACAGTTCTGCTTCAGTTTGGCATTGAGTTTACAAGTTTACACGAGGAATACCCAGTGCAGGCAGTAGCGTAGTCAAGAGGGGCGGGGGGGCTATCTTGTCAACCAAAATGCAGAATTAGGAAAATACCACGTTTTCAGCTCTTCCGCGACTGCATTTTGCGCTGGAATGGACTAAAAAGTGATATAAAGTATTTTTTTATGCATATATTCAGAGGGGGAGCTACTTTGTCAAAAAATAAAGTCACAAATCAATGAAAACTTTGACAAATGCCCAAAAATAAACAATCAAATTTCATTGTTGGTGTAAAAACGTTAAACATATATTTTATCAACAAATATATTATAAACACAGGAATTTAAGTTGGGGGGGCTATTCAGTGTTACTTAATTTCCAATCACTGCTCTCAAATATCTTTCCATTAGCCCCCCCCCCCCCCCCCCCCGATTATTTTTCTTTATAAAATATATAGGCGAAACAGATTACTCCATGTGAGTTTTATTGAATAATAAAATTTTATGATTTACCAGCATGTAAACAAGAGAACTACAATATTATCATTAGCCACCTACCACAAAGCCCATTAATACAACCAGTTGAATCAGGTTGTCCTGCCAATTTCTATGCCACGTTTTAAAAGCATTATTTTTTGTTACAATAGCCCCAAAATTAAGTTATTTTTGCAAAAAAATGCAAAATTTTCGAGCGTCTAGGGGCTCCGCCCACAGACCCCTGTGCCTCCGGCGGCTGGGGGCTTTGTCCCCAGACCCCCAAAATAGCCCCCCTCATTGCAAATTTCTGGCTACGCGCCTGAGTGCAGGATTACGTTAGTTTAGCTGGTTTATGTTTAGAGGCTTATGTAATTATTGCTGTTGTAATTGATTTAGCTTTTTATGTTCTATTTTAGAGTTACGTTTTAGGTTAATTAAACCTTTATTCTGGTCACTACAATCTTAGTATGTACGTTCTGTATTTAGCTTTAATGGGCATGATTGTGTGTTTTACAATATAAAAACTGATTTACAGAAGCAAGACGTCAGATGTTCGCTTTAGCCAATAAAATTTTAATTAATGTATTAAAAGCCTAAAGTTATTGGCGTCATCTTCTCAAAGCAAATTTTTATCAAACTTATGTTAATATCCAGCATTCATACTAAACTGTCCTGTTGGTTTATCGTCGAGTTGACACTTTATCTCTGAGTCATAACAATATAATGCTTTTTTGTAGCAAAAAATTACCTTCTTTTAGTGGCTTGCCGAAGGTTAACTACGGAAGTGATGATCGTGCTTTCTGAGACTGGATTACGACAGACCTTAAAAAGTATTTAAACAGAAGTCGACTTTTAACGATCAAGCGTATTAACAGTATGCGCAGAAATACTTGAGATATCTTTTTCCATGTAAAAGTAAAAAAAAAAACAAGACAAAATGCATACAATCACGTGACAAACGCATTTACGCGCTCAAATGCGCTCGTGCAGCAAAACGGACCGAAGGTGTGAGCTTTGCTGAAGCGGATAAATGCGAAGATTTCAGTTTTCGGCAACACTATGCATGCTTTGTTTGATTTTTCGGCAACACGAGTCTTCAGGCAAACCATATTTGTTAAGGCGTTTCGTTACACGGGAGCTCTAGGCTATGGGCAATTAGCTGCACACTTCGAAAAATAGGCTATTTTTGTATTGCTGTCCGTTTTGTATTTTTTTGCTTTAGTTTTGAATCTTTTGCCGCTGTCACGCTTTGGCGACTTTGACTGCAACTCCACTGCGAATTGTGCATTTTTCGGTGAGTCTCCGCGCCGTCTCAGCGCATTCGCAATGAGTCTCAGCCAGTACTTTAATTGTAAAATTTCGTATGGGGGGACGCTTTTGCCGCCTTTACCAAACCTTAGAGAAGATTACGTAATTCCGTCCGCGAAATTAAATAAAGACCAAAAAAGAAAAAGGTCTTCGCCCAAAATCAAAGTGCTTTTTCGCCAAAATGAGGTGAAGACCAAAAAAAGAAAAAAGGGTCTTCGCCGACGGTTGAAGTGTTTTTCCTTCTGAATCACTTTTACCGCGGAATTTGGTGCTATGTTCGACCGGAATTTATAGGTCTTTTTCCTCTGATCATCCAGCGCTCAAATCTCGATGGGGGGACGCTCAATCTTGATGAAGGACGCTCAATCTCGATGGGGGAACGCTAACTCTCAATGGGTGGACGCGTCCCCCCTACAATTTTCGTACTGGTCTCAGCGCATTTGCCAACGAGCAAAAATTTTTCAATCTGCTCAAAAACGTTTCAATTCGCAGCGCAGTCTCCGTGGAGTCGCACTGGAGTCTCAGTAGGTTCGCTGTAAATTTGCCATCAAATTGATAGAGACTGCGCTACGAACCCATAGAGATTCTGGCATATCTACGGAGACTGCGGTGCGAATCATGTTAAATGTAACGGAAATGACGTAGTTAATTGTTTTGTAATAAATTTAATTCTGCAGAATAATGAGTGGTGAAACCGGCCAGTAGGTCAAACGGCAACGCATTTGTCTCTGGAGTGGGAGGTCTGAGATTCATATCTCGGGCCTGTCTGATCATTTATACAGTGTTGCCAACGGCCCGCTACTGCTGCGATATTTCTTCAAAAGCAGCTGTGTTGACCGGGCGCATTGTCGCGAAGATGGGCCCCGTAAACTCGTTACATGCTTCTGTGTAATACAGCAAGCATAATTAAAGATCTTGTCACAAAAAGTCTTACCCCGAAATACCGCCCCGATGTTTGCTTTTTGCGCAACACCTGATTTCGGGCATGGGTTTTGAATCCCATTCTTAGTGATTTTTGTCCCATGTGCTGCACCAGCTTTAACTTATGAGTTGTGACGTGATATCTTTTTTTTTTTCTTCTTGAGAAATTACTGTCTAAATAAAGGATTTAGAGCTAAAAATGACTAAGTCACAAAGTAACAGTTTTAGGTTAAAAACATTCAAAGTTTTTAAGTGAAGGTTTAAATTGCGCAATCGCATTTATTATGTTTTGAGTGGTTTTTATTATTGGAAATGGTTTCTGAAGAGATGTTATTAACAATAAATAGTCGATCAAGCTTTATAAAAAAATTTTATTAATAAACTTTTTGACTTAGTCATTTTTGTCCCAAATGGAGAACTTGATCGTTTTTAGCAAAAAAAATTCAATATGGAGTACAAAGTGATAACGCACTTTTCATAGATTTCTCAAACAACAATTTGTTTTTATTTAAATGCTTGCCAGGATCATTTATACGGTTCGAAAAGAGTGACAACATGGGTGCAGGGACGGATTTGAGGGTGGAGTACTCCAAAATCCAGATTTTGTTGAAGACTCCGACCACCAACGTAAAGACTTTCCTTTATTTTGGAGATCACTTTTTGCGGGACTCCGATGTAATGGGGGCCGAAAGCTTTGTTCCCGTCATATCTTGCCCTGCCAGGAAGTTTTTATACCAGTGCCGTCGCCAGAGCAAACGAAGTGAGGATGCACTGGCCGAAAGTGGAAGGCGCACTAAAATAAACGGAACCTTTGCACATAAAAACTGATATTTTACGACTGTAATTATGCACAATTTCAAAAATTTTGCATTCACTTCTAACAAAGAGACATATTATGGCCAGCCTATACAGTGTGCATAAAATTGCGAACGTACGAGCGTAACCCTAGTTTATTTTTAAACAGAAATTCGGGTTGCCTAGCGTAGCACCTTACCAGCGTACAACTGCCAGTTGGTTGAAATAAACTAAGGTTCCGCTCACAATTTTTCGCACAGTGTAGACAAGCCCTAAGGCAGACAGCGTTTCTTTACTCGTTTGGTCTGCGACCATACTTGCTTGAAAAATGTATTCGCAGCAATGAATGTGACCAGACGCGCAACCAGGGTTTTGCTTAGAGGGGGGCTTGAAACAGAAGTAACCTGTTTCACAAAATATCTAATTTAGGTTAATCATGCCCGTTCTGAACAAACTGAGGCAACTCAAGCGTGTAATACACAAAGGCCGGGGGACGAGCCACCAGCCGCTGGGCAATTTTTGCAACTGTTTTATACAACTATAAACTACAACTAGTTTTTTTAAATTTTTTATTCTAAACCAAATGGCAATTCAATTACTTCACAAATTCTCTTTCAGCTTTAACTATGTGGATAGCTGAAAAAGCATCGGCAAAATGTGGTTTTAATATATGGAAGTTTTTCTCCACCACCCTATACTACAAATTCTGCATTTTCTAACTACGGGATAGTACTAAAACTCAAAAGATATGCTGTTACCTATGCTGCCACAATTGTTTATGTGACTAAGAATAGGATACCTGAAAAAATTTTGTTCTAAATGGAATAGACCTACTGTTGGGCCTAAACCGGTTGCTACCAACCGCACAGTAGGCTTTAGGCCTGCACATCTCTGCTCAAATTAGAAAAAATGATCAATAAGACACCACCACATGTTTGTAATAAGTTTTAACTAACTATATTGCAGCTACAGACAAAATTTCGTAGACGTATCGTAAATACAAATTAGATGAAAGTTTGTTAGTATTAGCAAATAATTTCTCCTCTAAACAACCTAAGAAAAAATTAGCCAATGTAGGCCCTAGACACGAGCCTATTGTCACACTATCTATCTGCTCATACAATTTGTCGTTGTACATGAATAAGCCTTGAGTAGCCATGAACATTACTTTGCGAAACATATCTTAGTCAAACGGTATTGCATTCGGATTGCCATCTGCATATAAACGATTAATTATAAGCTCAATAGTTTCAGAAAGAGGAACATTTGTAAATAACGATACAACATCAAAACTCACTATGCAATACGAATTATTACATGGAAACTGCTTCAAACTCTCTACAAAATCGTCAGTACATTTTAATAATTAAGTGTCGGGAATGTATGGTTTTACCAAATTATCTAATTTTTAGCAAACTTGTATTCAAGGGTTCCAATCATAGATACAACCGTTCTAAGAGGTGTGCTATATTCATGAACTTAGCCAAACAATATAATTTACCAGGCTTACTCCCAGATTGAAGTAAAGCAGAGTAACCATCAATCTTCTTTAGATATTTTTTGACGTAATATGCTATCAAGTTTTCTTTTTGAATAATTGTATGAAGCGCATCATCTTGTAATTTAACTTCAATAAATTTTGATTTGTCTTCTATTATTTAGTCAAGTTTCAAAAAATAATCTTCAGCTTCCAAAATTGCTAAACCATTTCCTTTGTTAAACTTGCATAGTTTGATATTCGCATTCCTAGCTAATGATCATAGAGTCCGGTGGAGGGATTGGTTAGCTCGCTAAGAGCAAGCGCGTTCAGCATCATTCGTGAAACGCTTTACCAAAAATTTAAATTCATCTCTAAGTTCTTCATTAATCGTAACGTCAGTATTTCGCTTTAAAGTGTAAACTAACTTTGCAAATAAAACTGAATGACGATGGCTATGACACTTGCGTTTGGCGAAAACCTACTAATACTGGATTGCTACTTAATTTTAATGCTCTCTGTCTGAATACTTGGAAATCTGGTTTAATTATGTGCTTGTTGCATCGTGCTAAGGAAATATGCTCGATACCGAATTGTTTGTGCTGGAATTAAAGCGTTTACGCCATATTTTTTGCAATAATGGATGTCCTGATTGGTACATAAATAGCACCATAAAAAAAATTTCAAAAACGACGAAATAACTCTCCGGATAAATATGAACCCAATTTTCTTTTCACTATTGGAATACCATTTTTTGAAAAAGCATAACGAGTGTTTGCGAAAAGACTAACTGCTCTAGTTAAAACGAAATTTAATGCTGATATTAATGTTTATTATACATGTTTTAAAACTTAATCGTATTTTCAACTTAAGAGTTCTACTCCGTTTCCTTTGTTGTCGAATGTCGTGAACAAATTTTCTTGTTCGCGTGATGCGAATATTTCATACATATGTATGACTACGCGACATTTTGGCATTAGGATTTAGGAACAATTGCACCAGAAGACCACAAAATCAGCAATTCGTGATCATTTGAAATATGCCAAAACTGCAGGCTAAACAATACAGAATTGAATGGTTTTTAAGTTTTACGCATTTGCGATTCAGAATATGCTACAAAGATACAAGAAGCTTTACTCGTAAAAAAAGCACAACTCACAACTCAATAAACAGCTCTACGCTAATGGTTCATCATTTTTACAAAATGTTCATAACGTTAGCATGTAATATTATGTTTTTGTGTGTGTGTGTGTTTTTCTGAATGTTTATGAGATATTATCTTCATGTCATTTCAAAATTTGTACAATTGTTACGCTAAAATTGCGTACTTGTTGCGTTGAGGTAAACTATATTGCTTTTTTGAAAGTTGCTCATTTGCTGGTTTGTCTTTAAACTGTTAAGATGTAATTATTTTGCTCTGAAAAGGACTAAAAGAATGGTCGAAAACGTTTAACGTTTAATAAAAAATGATATCTGTTTTTAAAATTTTGTCGGTTGTTGCAATATGGCTGATAAAATCAAGTTCTTTACCGAAGATTTACTTTAACTAACTATTCAACTACATCTTGCCCCCAGAGGCGTAGCCAGGGGGGCCCAGGGGGCCCGGCCTTTCCCCCAATTAAAATATCGCGAATGATAAAAAAAATTAGGATAACAGAGCCTAGCGATGTTTAGTTGCAGTTACGGACGACGAGGGAGCCACGGAGCCCCCAGCTAACAGCCAAGGGGCCCCAAGGCCCCTAACCAACAACCTGGGGGCCCCAAACCGACAACCAGGGGGCCCCAGGGCCCCTAACTAACGATCAGGGTACCCCGAAGCCGATAACCCACAACCAGGGGGCCCCGGGGCTCCTAACTGACAAACGAGAACTCCGGGGCTTCTAACTGACCAACAGAGGCCCTGGGGTCCCTAACTGACAATTAAGGGCCCCTAACTAACAACCAGGGGGCCCCTAACTAACAACCAGGGGGCGCTTGGGCCCCTAACTGACAACCAGGGTGCCCCGGAGCCCCTAACTGACAATCAGGGGGCCCCAGGGCTCCTAACTAAAGATCAGGGTGCTTAGGGGCCCATACCAATCAGTGGTCGAGTGGATAGAGCGTCTGCTACTGAAACGGTAGACTTGGTCTCGATTCCCGGTGGGGTCAAACCAAAGACTGTAAAAATTGGTATTCACAGCTTCCCTGCTTGACGTTCAGCAATTCAAGGGACAGTGTGAAGCTTCCGCCGTGTATGGTAGACAGGTGGGCAGGTGGCAGCTTGACTCGAAGACCGAAAGGTCCCTTCGCTGTCTTCTGGTTAAGGCAACTTGGTGAATAAAATGTAATTACATTTACAATTAACTGGCGACATGGAAGCCCCAGGGCCCTTAACTAACGACCAAGGTGCCATGGGGCCCCTAACCGACAACCAGGGGGCCCCGGAGCCATTAACTGATAACCAGGGTGCCCTGGGGCCCCTAACTGATGACCAAGAGTCCCGAGTCAGGAGCCCCGTAATTCAAATTTTTAACAATTTATATGCAAAATCTGTGAAAAATCTAAGAGTTTTGTGCTAAAATTTGCAACCTCAGGCCCTCGTTTAAGGTTATTATGAATTTAATGCTATAACACAGGCGGTAATGCAAACCCCCAATTGAAATACTACCGATAATAAATATAATGAGAGCATAGCCAGTATGTTGTCCTTGTCCGGAATTGCAGTTTCTTTAATTTAGAATTTACGCGTACAAAAGTAAGTAATAATAATGACGACTACCTGTCCCCGTCAAAATAATGTCATGCAATTCCTGGAGGTTTCAAAAAACTGTCAAGTGACTTGATTCGAGTCCTACACCTTTAGAAAAGAAAGTTTTTTAATTTTGCTTCAAATGTTTTTTTTATGAAAGAACTTAAGAGCGCGATCTTATCTCAAAATCATTGGCGTAGCCAGGGAGGTGGCACAGGGGTCCCCTCAATTGAAATGTCACTGATGACAAAAATTTAACAAAAAACCTTGTTTCTTCATTTTCAGTTTCGTTTAGCATCCTTGCGTACAGCAGTACACGCGTACAACAGTAATTAACAATAAATAATATTGACGACCAGGGGGGCCGGTGCACCCCCTTAAATAAATTTTTCCAACCAATATAAACTTATAACCAGGTTAAAATGAAGGGTTTTTGTTCTAAAAGTTGCTACCTCAGGCCCTCATAAAAACTTTTTATGAACATAATGCAATAACCAACGCCGTATTTGTAATATGGCACAGTGCCAGGGCCCAGCGCTCAGATAGTAGGACTTTTTTGGTCTTCAATTACATTTGGCAGGAAGATGTTGCAAAAATCCCTTATGTGCCAGGGACCCCGCGCAATGTAAATCCGGCCCAGGAATAACATGTTTAGTAAGCGTAACCATCTATCGCACCGTTTTTTAATAACGATTCACTTCCACCTCGCCAGCTTTTACGCACAAAATACTTAAAAAAATAGCTAGGGAAAATGCTCATCAAACAAATTATTGAATTTCAATTGAGGGGGCCTGGGCCCCCTGGCCGTACATATATTCCTATAACTAGTTATTTTCATAACAAAACAAAAATCTTGAAGGAAAATTTTCGAGCCGATTACTATTTTACTGCTAAAGTATTGCAGGGGGCAATGTGCCTTACTTATCCCCATACATGGACCAAATCACTTACAATTAAAATTTTACACCATAATGCAAGATTTTAAACGTGTTTTGGACTTAAATTGCAAGTAAAAGAAGAATTAAACAGTTAAATTTTTTCGATTGGCTTTCAAATGTTAAAAATCTAGTTCTTTCAATGGCTGTGAACACGTGCGAAGTGTGATCCAATGGGATTAAAATAGCTTTTTTTTTCCAAAAACGTACAAAAATTGACGAGCGGCTGGGGGCTTCGCCCCCAGACCCCCGTCTGTGATACGTTTGAGTACGCTAGCTTACTCAACACGTCTTCTAAGTTAGACATTTTCATTTCTAACTATTAGGTTTTGCGCTTTCTCTTTACCAAAATCCTGGTTAAATGCCAATGGGTTACAGCTTCAGATCTTCCATTCTACGATATCTTTGCCCCACAAAAAGTTCCTTTTTTGAAAATTTCTGATAACGTCATTGCATGTGATTTGTGGTTTGGGCTCCCCCCAATCAAAAATTCTGGCTACGCCTATGCTTGCCCCCATAACTAGAAATCATAGGTCCACTTGCGCTTTTGGGCAACAATCTCATCTCCCTAATTTGTGTTTGATTTTTTGATGACTGAACAAAACTGCTGCTGAGTCACACGATTGGGCAATTTTGATTGGCTGATTTAGACTTGTTCATTTTTTCTCCAAAAGAAGTGGACTTGAGTATTTTTTGCCCGAAAAACGTTGTTCTCTGAGAAAATGCAACCTCTGCTAAATGGATTTAGGCAGTTCTTTTCCGAAAAATATACAGCACGGGTTGTTATGAATTCAGGCAAAACATCAGCTTTGATAAAATGTTGCTTACATAAGTAGTCATTGTTAGTTCTATAAGACCCTTCGAATAGCATTATCCCAAAGTGGATGCTCCCGCTGGTTATCAGTACATATGTAGTATTTTTATGTTGTTTTATTTTTGTTCTTTATTTTGATCCAGATTGTGAATATTTTGATAATGGTATCTCACTTGCCTTTCTATTATACGCTGCAGTTACGTTACTGTACAGTGTAATAGTAATTGGAAAGACAGTGAGAAAAACAATGAAAAATAATAAAGCTTCTGTAATAAGAAGGGTATTCAGCATTTTATTGCTTTTGTGGTTTTGAAATTACGTTGCACTAATAAATGCTGAAAAAAGGGACCAATTTCATTGATTGGTATTTAGTTCAAGATTTCGCTACAGTTTTGAAAGCTTTTTTCGATTTTTGAAGAGCGTAAAACTTCAAATTTACTCATAAGTTACAATACCAATCCAAAACAGTCTCACCGCTAAAACTAATGTAATTCGTAAATTTGTTATTTTAACGTTACTTTAGACAAAATCGTTAGATTTATTTTCTATAAAAAACCGATATAGCACCTTAAAATTGCAAAGCACCGCGGTAATGAACCAAACGGTACCATTGGAAAAATACCGCGGTTCGATGCTAAAAAATGTACTGCGATACTGTTCAGTTAAGCCGTACTACATAACTTATGTCACGAAAACTAAAGGGTTTTAGCCATGCTTCTTCTTGATTTTGATGTTTTAGACAACGTTTGTTCTTTTTGTTTGCTAATAAATTGCTTTCGCTAAAACTTTTCGTTTCAGAAGTTAAAACCCTAAAGTGTCTTCTAAATAATAGACATTTTTCTTCAATTTTGCTTTCTTCAACTGGCACTATCCTATCAGAATATGAATAATTTTTTGCTCTTCGCTGTAGTAGAAGTCAATTAGCAACTCATTCGCCGAGGATTTGCCATGTTCTGCGCAACAAAAGGAAAATGCGCTGAGTCTGCATCGAAACTTCATTTTGAATTTAGTTGCAGTCAAAGTCGCCAAAGTGTGAGAGCGGCTTTCCTGTGGGCCATAAACATGTTTTTTAGACTTTGGAAGCGTGGCGTTTTTTGTTTTTTTTCTCTTTGAAGAGTCTAACGCCATCAGTGTGCGTACCTTTTAGACCACAAATTAGTCAACACTTCTCAAAAATGCTACAGTAATTTGAGAATGTGCGACTCCTATTTTGTTAAACTAATTTTTCATTTTATTCTACAGAGTTCATGGGAAAACTCAAAATTAACCTCTACAGAAGCATATATTTATCACAGCTTCAATCCTTTTGCTTTGCGAAAGTGTTAAGCAATTGCTGATGAAGTAATATCATTTTGTGGCTATTTTTATTGTTCTAATAATTTAGATATGTTTTTAGCACTATTTCAAGTTATTAAAGTTAGCCTATTAAAAATTCTTTTTCCAGGCAAAGGACCACGATGAAGCGATTAGTACAAGCATTATTTAAAGCTATGGAGATATTTCTTTAGGAAAGCCAGAAGAAAAGGGATTTCAATTCAAATTACTGGCCACAATGCCTGTAAACTGGAGTATCGACACCTTTTTTTTGACAGTGCGCAGAAGTACACGCGATCCAAAGTTCCAAACATTCTATAAATGGTAAAACCAGAGTCTTTATCGCTATCACCTGTGCTCTGTGGTTACAGACCACCTAATTTGTTATACTGCAAAGCTCTGTTTCGTGTATACACTCTTTTTTTATAAAAAACAGTAAACATTAAATTGAGGTTTGCTGTTCTTAATTTTTTGCCAATTTTCAGCCTCATTTGTTCTAAATTTGTTCTTGTATTTTGAAAACAACAATGTTAAATTTTCTGACCATAATTATACAACTGTTTCTCAAAGCTCTGTTTGCTTGAATAAAAACTTTTTGCTGCTTTTAGAGCATCGTGAAGTTGCAAAAGCAAAAATGCGAGCTTTTTTCGCCTTGAATCGCTGAACGGCAGTCAAAAATTTTCTCAGTTGCCTGCGCAGTGCGCAACAGCATTCCTTAATCTTGGAATCAGCGCAATTTGCTTGAAAATATTGCAAAAATATTAAAATTTCATCGTTTTGAAACACGATGAAATTTTAATATTTTTACAATATTTTTAAGCAAATTTCAATAATTTACAAAATTTAATTTTTTTTCGTTTGAATTTATTCGTTTTCGTTTGTTCTTGATTTACATTAATTAAAATTTAGTCATAAAATCTTACTGTTCAACGAAAGTTACAAAGAAATAATCATTTCGTCTACATTTAATAGAGAAAAATAATTGGTTGGAGAAGGCTAATGAAAAGGTATTTGGGTCGAAGTGATTGGTAACTAACTAATGCTAAATATCTACCATTCCCTTATTAATGTACTTATATAATTTTTTTTTTTCGTGAGACCTATGTTCAGCATATTTCAACAAGCGATCAAATTTGATTGTTTAATTTTGTCAATTTTTCGAAGTTATCACTGATTTGCGACTAATATTTTTGACAAATTAGCGTCCCTCCTCCAAATAAATGTTTCAAAAGATGCTTTAAACTATTTTTTAGTCTATTCCAGAGTGCTGAGCATTTTGAATGATATTAAACATATTGTTTCTTTCCTTTTAGATTTTGAACTGAGCATTCAAGTTGAGCATCAGTAACTTGCACGCTGTATTGCATTTGCAAGTTTAAAGTTTGGATAGTGTTTTTGATTTGAAATCTCTCTAATTATCGTCTCCCGTTGATTTTTTCTAAGTTTTAACGATTAGTTGTTTTCGTCAGCTTTCAACAGAAGTAACACATGCTAGTTTTTGATTTTTAGTAATCCCATGATTTAGTGATTGATATTAGAGGAAATTGGCACATAGGCGTTGGCAAGGGGGGGCAAGAGGGTCTATACTCCCCGGATTATCAAACACGATGCTGTGAGTCCTTGAACAAGCCTTCGTATCGCGGAACCATCTCAACTATCACCGATTGTCTAAGTTTTTTTCTTTGGTGCGCTGGTCTGCTTTTAAAAAGGGGTCATAGTGCTACCCACAAAACGGTTAATTTTGTGAATAGTTTAAATTGGTGTTTCGCGAAAAAATAATTGACGACTCCATTTTTGTGCCTAATTGCTTGCTGATGTTGCATCCTTCACGAGCAGTTATACTTTATCGAGAGAAGATTTTAACACCGAAGCAGAGCAAATTAACAATATCTATAAAATTAAAAATGCTTGCATCGAAGCCCTCACGTGGAGTAATACGTGGAAGCATTCAAACAAATTAGAAAATGTTGAAAGCAAGTTGTTAGATAAAATAATAATTCAATACTGCAAGTTCTATTCTGCTGTTCGACATGCAATGTTGATTGCTTTAACTTTGACATCTACCACTTGTACTGTGGAGCGTTCTTTCAGCACTCTGAGGCGTGTGAAAACTTGGCTTCGAACAACCTCTAAAGAAGATCGCACCAGTGTATGATTAGCGTGCACAAAAACAAATTCAAAAAAAACATGCAAGAAATCATAGACACAATCATAAACAATTTTGTTTCTCAACCTAGACGACTTCATTGTTGTTAACCCAACGACGTTTAAGAGCAGCTTTTTAAGATTGGGTATTTTTGTCAAGGCCTAAACGACAGTGGTTCAACGGGTACATCACACTCGGCTCTGGAAGCGTCGGTAGCTTGGCGCATGGGTATAGACCTAACCACTTTTCCATAAGAAAACTAGATTGATTTCAGGCGCACGACTTTTGGTATCTACGTGCGAATACAGTTATTTGTTTCACAACTGTTCTGTTTGGCTAAATGTTTGATCACCACAAAAGTTTCGGAGCAGATGGGGCAAGACCAACTTTTGAAACAATTTCTCTTGTAGGTTTTGTTTTATAAATCTGAACCACAAAAAGTAGTGAAATAAAGAGTGAACATAAGTCATTGCAATTTTTAAATGAGAACATGGCATTATTTTGTATTATTAGTAGAGTATGTTGAAAACTTGTTGCTTTGCGTAGTTTAATGCCAATATAACTTTTAAATTTAATTGGCTATTTCATTATTCAGCTGTTTGAAAAATAATGTTGCAGCAAATATGGCAAAATGTACTTTTAGACGTCATAAAATATAAGGAAAAAATTTTGTAAAAAACGAAAATAATAGACACAGTCAGAGCGTTAAGTGCACTTGAAGTTGAAAAAAACTTTTAACGACTAAACCGGAAGATTTTATTAAGAGCTGAGGCTCCTAGGCGGAGAATTACAGTCTAATACCGTTGCAAGAAAATGTCAAAAGAAAACTGGGTTGTAACTGCTGCAATATCTTTTTTCTTACAAACTTTGGCGACACCTAGTCCAGTCTACATTATAAGGCTAGCTTGCTCTGCTCCCGCAACTAATAGTTTTTGCAAGACGAGATTCAAGTAAAATAATACAAAACACTTTTGTCTATAAAGAGAGACATTTATCGTAAAATTAATGCAAATTAACCGAAAGTTTATTGCATGTAATAACTGCTGATATGAAATTTTGATTACTTGCAAATAAATTAATTCTGATTATGGTACTGTATTGTGATTTTTTTTTTTTTCGTAAAATGGCAAATATAGAAATAGTCTACGAGTAGAAATAGTCTCGTACTTTGATGCGTTTGCTGGTGATAGACAATTTGTTGTGCTAATTGTCAACCGACGAAATGGCTCAGATCCTAGCATGGGCTTTCCCAAACCTCTCGAATTTTAAAATATCTTTCATTTTTAGTAGTCAATACTGGCTGCATTCTAATTGCCCCCCTACCGAAAATTTTTCTGCTGACGTCCTCGGATTGGAATTACCTCGTCAATTTAGATTGCTAATGATACAAATACTGTAAGCTAATTTTCTACCAAATATATTTTTGCGATTGTTTGAGTGTGATTAACCATTAGTGGCGTTAATTGAAGAGTAGCCTATAGTTTTTGGTCTAGCTAATATGAATTGAGATAGCCAAAAATATATTGTTTAGCAATTATTGTGATTTTTGATTTATGTTATTTTTCCCTGGAGTAGCACAGTATATGACCAAAAAAACATCTAACCAAATAATTTCTAATACTCGCGGTATTACGCTCGGACGTAATATAGCGAGTAAAAGGAAAAATTTGATGTCTTTTTTCAGGTTTTCAACCTGTTAAAGATTTTCACAGTTTTCAGTATAGGCAAGCCAAAAGGTGTCACAAAACACTAATCCGATATTATTTAAAAATGACAATTAAAAACAAAACAAACAACAACAACAACAAATGTTTTCAATAATAAGTCAATTATGATGTTTTTGACGTTTGCAGGTCAGAGTTTTAATGTTTAATCGTTTTGCGTGCTTCTGGCCTAAAAACTACCAGCGCGAAAGCCTAAAAAAAAGTTTTTTTGAAAAAAAAATCAAAAACAAGCAAAAAAAACGTTTTAAATAAAAACAAGCTTTGTTTTTTTTTTTTTTTTTTATACATCACCAGTCAGGATTTAGGGTAGTATTTTGTGGGAGGTGCTGCTAATTTAGATTCTATGTGGTATGACGGGTAAATATATTACCTTCTTACCTACTATCTACAAAAATAGCTAACTTCAAAAATATAATTAGCTAAATTTAAATTCGACTGTTTTGGGGTGGGGTAAAGCTCCGAACAAGTGGTAAATAATTCTAAAAATTACGCTTTTAATTTTTTGGGTCGAACTTAGAAAAGATCAGGACTGCATGCTTGATGGCAAAACGGTGTCTTGCAACAACATTACGTTTATTATCTTCTTGCTATCTCACTCTTTTTTGTTTTTGTCTTAGTATGTTCATTTATTGCTTTGTTATCGTGTATGGGTGATTATTTGCTTCATTTTTTAACACATTCAGTTGAATTATATTGTATATACATTTATAGGAGGACCGTAGTGTGATTGTATGCAACGTCGTGCTGGCGATTGCTTTAGATCACCGCATGGTCTTTTGCATCGTCTCCAGCTAAATGTAATTCTAACCTGTGATGTTTTTATGATTTCCAAATAAAACAACTGAATTGCCAGATTAGTTATAATTCATCCAGGTTGTATGACGATTATACGAGTGTAATAATTTATCTTAAACTGATTGATGTATTTTAACAAGAGTACAGCAGATCGTTTTTTTATTTAACAGCTTGCGTCATCTCATTCTAGCCCATCCCATCCCATCTTTAGATGATTATTTGATTTTGTTTATATTACAGTATATTAAATTTTAGCTCCCTGAAGAGCCCATATTGGCGAAACAGACGATTGGGCTTGATAAATTATGGTGGTGTGTCACTATAACTGTAGCAAATAATATTTCGCTCTAATTGGTCAATGAGCTCTTTTTCTGGTTTGCCACCCTAATACTGAAGCAGTATATTGTGTACGAAATGAAATGATAAGCAATAAGGAAGTTTCACAAAAATGTGTGCATCAAAAAATGAAATACACCTTTTCAGACGCAGTTTGAAAACAGGCAATATCTACAACAGAGTTGTAAACAGGCCAACTACATCAGACCCGAACCCAATAAACAACCCCCAAACTGCTTTGAAGCCCAAACCAGCAGGCCCGAAAAAGCCTGAAAGTTCAGGTAAAAATTGAGAACGTATATGTTAGTTGCTCCTTTCTTCTGAATAGCTGTAGTCTGATGTGAATAAATATTTCGGAGCAGAGAATATGAGTTTATTTTTGGTAAATTTTTTCTGTCAATGTGGAATTTAAGTCAATTTTAGTTAGTTTTTATTACTCTGTTATGTCAATGGTAAGTCTTCTTCCTCGAGTGCTACGTTTTTCGGTAAGTTTTATCCATTTAGTTGCCCCTTGGTTTAGCTTTTCCGTTTCATATATGTACCGTTCCAGATATACTTTCCAGCTCCCTCATACGGTTGATAATAGGGATTAACTTTCACGCTTGTATTAAGGATTACGTTATACGTAGCTGATTGACTGATCTGCCTATGTTTTCAGATTGATAATGGTTTTAGAATAAACCGAAACGTTTCTAATTCAAATATGTTTCATATATTTTTGGCTCTAATTTTTCTGATCAAACTGAATAAATATTATTTTGTTAAAAAATTGTGATTAAATCATGATTATTATGTACTAATAATCGTATTGATGCTTAAATGAAGTCGTCATTTAATGCTGCAAAGTTATTTTTGTTATGTTTCTACAGGCACCTAAAACAGTTTTAGGCACAAGTTAAGCCCCAAATTATTTCAATCGTAAGCCGAAACGGACCCAAAAGAGCCGGCCCGATTTACAAATACGATTTACAAGTATGGTTTTATTGTAATTTACCCCGCCTGTTTTCAAACTGACGTTAGTTCAGGTTCAGAAAGTTATCTCAATTTTTTGCACGTGTGAATTATCATAGGTCACTCTGTAGTGCCTGTGCAGTGTACACCAATATAATTTAGGCAAAGAAGTGGATTTGCAATATCATATTAAAGCAAAAACCAGCAACTTTACAACATTTAACATCTTCTATTTAAAACATAATTTTCAAAACATTACATGTAGCGGAAAACGTTTGATTTGCTTCAAATAATACACCGGTTAAATCTATCAAAGTTGCTGCTGATTTCTTTAATCCATCGTACACTAATAATTGGCACTTCTTTTAGCAATTTGTTTCGCGTGTAATAGACGAGATTACACTGGCTTTTGATGTAGCTTGAGTTTGATTCTTGCAGCAACGATTTTTCTTACATGCTTTTTCCAAAGTGGCAAAAGTTTCTTGGCGCATTTCACTAGAAAAAAACAATTATAGTTGTAAATTTTTTGTGCGATGCAAATGTTAGAACTAATTTGCACAAACTCTCTGAGAAAGCACAGCTGAATGAATTTGTTTGTATGTTTTTTTTTGTAGCTCATTAAGCTTCACAGAGATTTTGCATAAATGAGCTTTTAATATACCTTTAATGATCTTTTAATATATACCTTTAAAGATCAGAACTTTACCTTTCAACAAATTTAAACAAAAATATAAATTGCACTTGTTTCAAAAAAGTGCAACTACACAAAAATGAATATTTCTATGATTATAAAAATTTTAGATGTTTTATACATACAATTTGTCGATCTCACTAAATTTTCAATTTTTCAACGGCAAAACTAGCTACTGTACACTCACTGGTGACCGTAGACTCGAAGACTGAAAGGTCACTTCCGGTTTCCTAGTTGATTAATATGTATGAATATTGTTGCATTGCACTTTTTCTATACTGTAACTTTTCGACAAAACAAACCTCTGACTGACTGACTGACTTTTACAGTACGTGTTCCTTTTTGTATCATCAGCAGATCTTAATCGATCAGTGGTCGAGTGGATAGAGCGTCTGCTACTGAATCGATAGACTTAATTCAAACCCAAAACCACGAAAAACTGGTATTCATAGCTTTCCTATTAACGTTCAGCATTAAAAAGGACAGTGCCAAGCTTTCATCGCGTGTGGTAGACAGGTGGGCACTGGACAGGTGGCAGTTTGACTCGAAAACCGAAAGGTCACTTCGCTGTCTCCTGGCCAAGGTGACTTGATGAATAAAATCCTGATAACAATTCGGATACATGAAAAATATACAACTGGACATACTGATGAGGGTTGCAGTTTTTTAAATCTTCAAAATGAAGCTATTCACTTACACAAGGTAATCTAAACATCAATGTTACTGGCATGAAATGCCACTCTAACGAGGACTTGACTTCGTTGTTGTTTGACCCTGCAACTTCACTGTCGCCTTTTTAAACAAATGCTAAAATGAATTGCTACATCCTGCTGGTACGGAGCCATGAGGAAAATTAGTTTTGTTTTTTTAAAAACTATAAAAAAGTCTTCAGAAATTACTGAAAATTAGATTTATACAGATCACTTTCAAGATTGTTCAACAATTTTTAAAGAGTTTTTTAAACAAAAATCATTGCTACTACATGTCTATGTAAAATACCTCTACCAAAATCTAATCAAATACTTTTACCGATAGTTATATTCATAAATTCGCCGGTTCTAAAGTATCGAAATATTATAGCTCCATGACATTTTTGGAAATTTAAAAAATAAGTTTTATCAAACTGGACTTATAACATTAAAATACACTAAGAATTTGAATTTATTATTGCAATGCTGCTTAAAAATGGATATCCGATAAACTTCATTCAGACACAGATTTGTAGATTCCTGGACATCAAAATTCCAATTCGAAAGCACCATATAAAAATCTCCTCTAAATCATTTGTAAACTGCCTTGTATCGGTAACGCTTCCATATACTTGAAATAAGAACTAAAAAGTTTTTATCGTTGCAAATTAGGTAACCACGTTAAATTGGTGGTAGTTCATTCAACTTGTGGTATTGGAAATAGGTTTCGCTATAAAGACAAACAACCTTTACATCAACGCAATAACGTAGTCTATAAACTAAACTGTTCATGTGGCGCATCTTATATAAGACAAACACGGAGGAATTAGATTTTTCGATTCCAACAGCACAATCCTCCAACCAAAAGCAACCACCCGACAGATCTCATTTCTCATTTCTTGGAAAATCCAAGTAATAGTATTGAATCTGACAAACCCAAAATTTTAGCAACTATTTGAAAAGTTGGTTAGTGTTACAGAACTTGCGAATTGTTTTGATTAAAATGTTTATATCTTCGAAGTTTTTTAATCAGGCACTTGTCAAGAAAAATTGTGAGAATGGAGAGCACAGAAAAATGAGCTACTATTTATAGGAAAAAAGCCGAGCCGTGATAGGCTGAAAAAGGACCAATGAGAGAACGTCATTAGCAGTGCTGGGCACTTCCGCAAATCGGTCTGCAAATCTGAAAATTGCCAACTCAAGGTTTTGGTTTGCGGATTTGCGAACCGATTTCTTACCGTAAACACTTGCGGATTTGCGGTAAAAAAAATTGAAATCTACCGCATGTCTGCAAATCAACAACATCGCTGAGATCGTTTCTTTGCAGTTTCCAAAAATATACATTTTTACGATTCAATGTATCGACAGATTTGTGTGGATGAACTTGTAAAGTACAACATCCTCTTACAAAGTTCCTCTGCTGTAGAACGATTATTTTTTATGGGTGCTGCTAGTCTTGCAGGAAAATGAGATAGCTTAACGCGTCAAGAAGATTCTAACAGCTTGTTTTTTTCAAAAGGGAAACTTTTTGAAGTGGCAAATTAAGGGTTGCGCAAGAAAACTTGCACTAGACAAGACAACTTGCACAAGCCCAGCACATCTAGCAAATAAACAACCTGCAAGCCTACCAACATTTTCAATCTTAGTTTTATCTTTTTAGGCTTTTCGTTTTGAGTTTCGTTAGTTGTGTTTTTGGAATGCATACTTTAGACTACATGCGTTGCAGCTCAAAAATTTTCTAAAGATCTTTGGAAATTTATTACTGCTCGCTTTAGAACCCTGACAAAAATTTCTGTATCCTGGATAATTTTGTGATATTTGATGATGTATATACATAACACAGCACAATGCATTTTTGATTTTCTAAAGTTTGTGTATCATGCAAACGATGCGTCGAAATGCTTAATTTTATTTCATTCAAGAAATGGCATAAATTTCTGAGCAGTTGCCAGCATTACTCCAAAACTTTTTGAAAATTTACGAGCTAACTTATTAGTCTATTGACAAACTTTTTGGCGCGTAAATTACTACGGCATAATGATCTTGTAGATTCTTGGCTCCATCACCAAACAGGCCACCGTCGAAACAAATGTATGATTTGACAGCGACCAATAATAAAATCTGCGGTACATACCGATAACCAAGATTTAAAACCCAATTTTCTATTTTTGCAATTACCTTGAGTGCTGAGTGCTCAGCGTCCCAAAAAAACACACAAAATTTAGAATGAGTTTTCAATCAAAATCAATATCTGCACCTAGTGGCGTACACAGAAAGTTTCCGAGAGAGGCCCAAAGCTTCCTCCCACTGTGACGTCAAAAATCAAGTTTATGGGGAGAGCTGAAGGCAAGACCATTCTAGGGTGGTCCGGGGCATACCCGGGAAAATTTTGAAAAATTACACTAAAAATACGCGTTTTTGCGCATTCTGAAAGCAAGTTTTTGTATAATACTTTTACGACTCAAAAGAAGAATGAAATCGTAAAATAAAGATGGTTCAAAAACATTACGAAATTAAAAAGCTAGGTCATTTGTGAAGGAAGAAGATAAACCAAACAATGATTGATTTTTTTGCATTGACGCATTAACAACGTACATCTTATTAAAACTGCTTGGATTTGCTTTATCTTGTTTCATTTTTAGGGCCTGAGGGGAGGGCCATGGCACAGTGGCCTCCCCCTTCGGTACATTAGTGACTGCGTGGTATGCAACTTGAAAGCGATATTATGCAATTTGTATATACTGAAGTATGCAACTTAATAGCTTTTAAAAGACTGCTCTTATCTAAAGTTCGACTAGAAAATCAAGCGTTAGAATTTCACGTAACCATTAATCAGGACTGTATTGCAACTGAAATAAAATAAACTAAGAAACCGAACTTTTGGCTTGTTATTCCTACACCTAGCACATTTTCATCTTTGCAAAAGTTTACCTCTATACGAACACCTTTAAAAACAATAAAAAAATTTTTCACCTGTACAGTAGCAAAACAAAAAACAAAAAAAAACATTAACTGCAGTTGTCACGTTTGAACTAAGTTATTTTAATTGCGATCTGCAAATTACCATACGTGATGAAGGGAGCAGGAAGCGACATTGACAACGAACTACCACCCCCCATTCCGTCACTCAAGCCGCAAACAGTAGTCTATAAGCCTGCAAAGTATCTTTTTCAAGAACGCAAAAAGGCTTGTTCGTGCGTCCAGAGTTTTTTCTTACCGCGACTCAATGAAGATTTGTGCATCTCTGTTTGTCCTATTGGACAAGTACTGCACAAGTATGTAAATCAACTGAGGATTTTAACTCAACAAACATATTGTAATTAGAAACTAGAACGAGCAACAAAAGTGACTTGCAGGTGAGGTTATTCTCTTTCAAGTTTCCACCCCGGCCACCATAATCGAATTCCGCCATAATGACATCTATATTATAACTTACAAAAACAGGGTATTAAATAAATCAAAAAAAAGTGGTGTTTACTCCAGGTCTAGAGCTTTCATAGGAAATATGAATCATTGCTACACTGCTAATAGGTCTTTTCTATTTATCAATCCAGAAAAAATAGCAGCAGAGTTTGCGGTTCAAGTTTGCGGAAGTCAAAAGCCATTCGCGGTTGCGGAAGTGCAAAAAATTACCGCAAACGTACCGCAAACTTGCAGATTTGCGGTTGCAGACCACCCATTGCTATTTTGCGCAATTTGCGGTTTCGGAATAAAGTGTAAATTTGCGGTGCCCAGCACTGGTCATTAGTGAGAATTTTTAAACTGTACACAAATTCTTTTTGTTGGCAGAGGACGGGGTTAGAAGTTGTGATAAAAGTGGCTTCAAGAGCAGATAGATCGAAAACTCACAAATGTATTATTCGAGGAGAATCGATTAAGTTTTCGGCAAGCTTTAAAAAAAAAAATTTAAACAAAGTGATTTGGCGAGAAAGATTGAGCAAACCAAAAAAAGCTCCGGAATGTAGCAAATTTTTTTTTTCAGAGAATTTGTTAAATAAAAGCAAGAGCTCAATCAAAGGGTTGCAGATAGACAGCGGGTGCAACGATTCAAAGCAGAGCATTGTGGACGGGAGCGAGCGAAATAAAATAGCACATATTTTCTGAGTTTAAAAAATCAACATGTTGCAAAAAAACTATTTCTCGTCCAGTTAACGATCAAAATCAAACGATAACCGACCAAAAACAAATTTTGAAGGGGCTGATTGACTATTACAGAAATCTGTACATGCAACCACTTAGAAAGTTTGATGAGCAATTTATGATTGACGAACTTTGAAAAATAGATTTCCCATTAGTTGACGACGTGCAAAAAACAAATTGTGATAGAGCGATCTTGGAAAATGAATGCCTTATAATTATTGCTCTTCAAAGTTTTTCAAAAAACAAATCCCCGAGCGTGATGGTTCGATTCCAGAATTTTATTGCTGTTTTTGGGATGAAATTAAGTCAATGTTTATTAGGGCACTTAATTTTTTGTGGAAGGAAGGAGTTTTAACCAATTCACAGTGACAGGAAACAATCATAGTTTTACCTAAACCCAATAAAGACCACCTAAAAGTAACCGATTATCGTCTGACAACTCTACTCAACGTAGATTACAAAATCATTTTAAAGGTTATTACCTCAGAGGCAAAAACCCTTGTCCCAGCTTTTACACCCTGACCAAAATGGTTTTCAAAAACAACAGAAATATCAGTAATAACAATTGGCTAAATTTTGATGTAATTGATTGTGTAAACTATCAAAATATTCCTGAAGTTAACCTGTCATTTGACATCCAGAAAGCATTCGATTCAATTGATTGGCTCTTTGTGAACAACATGCTTGAACGATAGCAGTTTGGTGTGAATTTGATTAAATGGGTTGGAAATTTTATATACCAGACCCAAATGCTACGCGATTAACAATGGTTATATCAGCGATATCATTAACGTAAAAAGAAGAGTACACCAGGGTGATCCTTTATCACACAACCTTTTTGTACTGGCGGTTGAATGGCTAGCAGAATCTTTAAGGCAAGGATCATAACAAGGCATAAGGGTGAAGGATTAGGAAGTAAAGTATCGCTATTAGCAGATGACATGATTTTCTTAGAGGGAAAGAAAAATGATTTTGATATAGTATTTGACATTTTGGACAAGTTTTGCGAACTATCTGGCTGTAAAACTAACGAGTCAAAATCCAAAGCTTTTTATATTGGCATTCTTAGGAATTCTTTGAATAAGTATCGTGAAAACAAAGGTTTAACTTGGCCATTAGATACAGTTATGGGTATTTGGGCTTTACAATCCCGGTAGGTAAAGCGAAAAAGAACATTTTTTTCTTAAACTTCGCAAATACTGTCAACAAAATAAGGTTGATTTTAAACATTTGGAGTTCTAGAGGCTTGTCTCTACTAGGTAAAGTAACAATCATTAGAAGCTTGGTAGTTGCAATTCTAATCTGCAAGGTCAGCCTTGTGCCTTGTGAAATGCTAAAAAAATTTATCCAAGCAGTCAATACAACGATATTTCAATTTATTTGAGGGTCAAAATGGGAACAAGTAGCCAGACGCAAATTATGTAATGATATGAAAAATGGTGGGGCTGATATAATTGATATAGAAACGTAGATAATTGCCTTGCAATTAAATTGGATGATAAGATTTTTAGATTACACTTATAATTGATCGTGGAAAAAAATTAAACGCAATTTTTTTTTCCAGGTGGATGTAATCTTGGTGCTAAGTTTTAACATGGAAATATTTACCAAAAAATAGGAAGAATATTATGTTCCGATACAAAATATGCAGGTTTCTATTGCAGCCTAGCAAAAACTCATGAAACTTATTATGGCAAAGAGTAATGTAACGACAAAATAATTTGTCTTAACAGTAAAATAACATTGAACAAGAGCATACTGCCTATCATTAAAAAATTTACAGAATCCGGAATAAATGATTAAGAACACCTACTAAGCCTGAAAAAAACAACAACAATATTTAACACATTAATCACCACTACCAGAAATAAAAGTGCCTTTCATCTGATTCCTTGATATTTTGTTTCCTTTGATCCACTTGACAAATCAGTTCAAAAATTTTTTGCTTCCCGCATATGGTTGCCTAGTTACGCGTTGTTCCTCTAGAGGAACAATGGTCCACTACAGAAGCGCAGCTGGATGTGATTAGCGCGGCGGGTGTTTGTCATGCGGTATTGTTTACTTCATAAGCAGGAAACGCAAATAGACAATGAATATCGATTGATTTCTGTACAAACACTGGAATGCCTGCGTAAATAAAACTGTGGTTTCTGCTCCAGGTTTGATCAAAGTACAACCAACGCTTTACTAAAAATAATTTCTTCAAAAAACTTTTCAGAGTAGTAATAGGCACTTCTATGCAGATCTCCAGCTTTATCAGAAAAATTTTAGTGAACTTATTTCATCAAAAATTATATTACTGATGTGAATGTCTGAAATTTGACGTGAATTTGCAACGAGTTATTGTACCTTATGCTTATTTATTATGTTATGGCCGATAATCACTTGCATAGACGTTATCTGACTCTACAGCAGGCAGTTGAAGAAATTGCAAACTCACCCGAAAGTGATGAGAAAGACATTTTAATTTTACCACCAGAGCAATGTGATTCTTATGTTACTGATGTAGAAGAAGAAGATGAAGACGTAAGTCATAAAAATAATTTACTTCCGAATAATGTTGCAGGAACGTTAGAAATACATAATGAGCATAATGATAAAGAAAATGAAGTTGTTTCTGATTCACTAGCTATTCAGATTGAAGGAAAAACATCGCAGCCACCATCAAAAAGACGGAAGAAGGTGAAACCTGCTGCAATAAATTGGAGAAAAAAACAAAATTTAACGGAAGTACCCGAGGAAAACTTTACGTATTTAGCTAACAGCCATCCACATCTGGACCTGCTTGAACCTATAGCATTATTTCGATTACTGTTCAATGACGAAATTCGTGATTTAATTGCTACTGAAACAAAACGATATGCATCTCAGCAGAATGAGTTATTTTATCTTCAGCTGCACGAAATTGATACATTTATCGACATCATTTTGTTGACAGGTTATAATAGCCGACCATGTCAGCGCTTGTATTGGAGTAAAGACGACAATGTCACTATACCACTGATAAGGTTAATGTCAAGAAAAAGGTTTGAAGATATAAAGAAGTAAATTCATTTTGCTGATAATGATAATCTTACTGCCGGTGATAAACTTGCAAAAATTCGACCTTTGTAGGATAAAGTAAACGCTTCGCTACAACAGTTTTGATTGTTTAAAAAAGATTTATCCATGGACGAACAAATGGTGCCATATTTTGGCAAGCACTGCGCAAAGATGTTTATTCGGGGCAAGCCGATAGGATTCGGATACAAAAACTGGGTTCTAGCTTCAAGTGATGGCTACCCTTACAAGTTTGGAACATACACTGGAGCATGTAAAACAAAGGACAGCAGCAAGCCTCTAAATCCTCAAGTTGTGTCTGATCTTCTTTCGATTGTTGAAACACCTGCCTGTCATGGTGTTTATTTTGACAATTTTTTTACATCGTACTTTTACTGCGAGATTTACACGAAAAAGGTTTCAAACCTCTTTGGGACTAACTGCGAAAACCGCACCACGAAGTGTCCCCTAAGGGCCTCAAAATCTGTTGAAAAAGGAAAACGTGGATTCTTTGACTACCGCTCAGGCGAATGTGTGTCCATAGTACAGTGAAAGGACAATAAGTTTGTTTACATGGGCTGAAACCAACATTGAGCCCACCAAAATGGTGGAACGCTACAGCTAGCGAGAAAGGAGGAAAATCGATTGTGTTCAACCTTATTGCTTCTACTTATACAATCAAGGCATGAGAGGCGTCGATCTGCTACACAGATTTATAAGCCAATACCTGCCAACAATTCAAGGAAAGAAATGGTATTGGCCACTGTTTTTGAACTGAGTACAGATAATAGCTGTGGTTGCATGGAGGCTCCATGTAGCGGAGCAAAATTCATCACGTTTGGATAATCTTGATTTCATCCAATCAGTTGTAGCTTGTTTGTTAAAAAACAGTGGAAGACCTGCGTCTTCAGGCCCTAGTGGCAGACGGATCATGAACAGCAGTTTTGGCCAGCATAACCCTGTCAATGCAGAGAGTCAAGGGCACTGTGCAAAACACAAAAAAAACGCTGCAAAAAATGTCAAGAATGGTGTTCGCTTGCATACTATGTGCTTCCTTGATTATTATAAATGACGATATCATGAACTTGCAAATTGCGTTCGCGTTCGTGCTGTATAATGTAATTAGACCGTTTTTGGCGTCATAAAGTGCTTTCTCTGAAGCTAAAAACAGTAAAAGCTTTTTTCCAATCAAATTAGCTAGCCACAGTGCTTTAGACCATTGCTCCTGTAGAGGAACAAAAAAAGTAAACATCAATAATATTGATTGAAAGTCAAAATTTTGCAAAAACCGATAAACCAGTGGATTATGAAGGACTTTTACTTATGGAAAATGCAAGTAAAATATTTTCATATTTTTTTGATGAGTCAGCATTTTTTCGCATATAAAGAGAGTTTTTGATTACGCAAAGAGACTATTGTGCGGTGGCTATTTTAAACGGAAGTAAAAGAGCTAACCACACAAAATTCAATAAATGCGTTTATTAGTGTCCAAATCAGGATACTACAACAAACTTTTTTAGATACCAAATTTTTAAGAAGGTCTTTTAAGCTTATATATACATTGTTCCTCTAGAGGAATATTGGTCCAAAATGAGTTAAGCTATGATGATGTAATGCTGAAATTTAGTCTGCCTTAAAATAATAAAGATTTTCGTGCTTATATTGAATTAGTCGCGAATCTCCCAAAGCAATGGGACAGGAATGAAAATCGAACCAGAGTACCAAATTCGCTTAAACAGCTTAATAATGTACGAACTATTTTTTATAAGCTCTCAAACGTCGAAGAATTTTACCATTACCTAATGGAAAAGACTGTAAAATTACCACTTGAACTGCAAGCCAAATGGTCTTTTGAACTTAAAGACCAAAACTTGCAATGAAATATCGTGTATCGATCGGTATTACAACAGCACGATTAAAATTCAACTTAGATCTTTTCAAGTCAAACTCAATCTAACAGCTATTGAAACGAATGTAATACTGCATGGATTATCGATAACGGATACAGACAAATGCAGTTTTTAAAACATAAAACCAGAAACCCTGCTGCATTTGTTTTTTGAATGTAGAATTATTCGTGTTATTTGAGATGATGCAATGGACTGGATGTCTTCAAAACTAAGAATATCGTTAGGTTTTTGACTCGAGTGAATTTTTGTTTGGCTTTGAGGGAGAATACAATCCAGCTAAACTGATTAATTGTATATTGCTATGGATTAGATTTTATATTTACAAACCTAGAATTTAGGAAAATTTACCAACTACAAATGAAGCATTACTTTATATTTAAATGGTGTGCCTGTCTGAAAAAAAATTGGCAAAATAATAACAAAAATTCATAAAAAAGCTATGAAAAACGGAGTAGTCTATGATATCAAGAGATATATATTGTTTGGAAACATGCTCACGAAGATTATGTATGTTATTTTTTTACGTTACCTAAGTGCATGCCTTGTTTTTTTCATTTTGTGTGATGTGTACTGTATTGCCTAATACGAATAATATTAATAATAATAAAGAGCAGACAGATGGAAAGAAGAGCGGCCTTGGGCAAGAATAGAAACTCTACTATTATCACAATGTTGAGCACAGACAGGATTTGGTCAAAGATGAAGTGCAATGGCTGAATCAGAAGCATAAAACTGAGTACTGGTCTGGGTAGAAGATTTGCATCGACGAGCATATGAAGTAAAAGTTTCTGGGAAAAAGAGCAAGAGCGGATGGATTTGGGAACGTGTTGTTTAATTCTGTCCTGCAGCCTTTGGGAGCTATGACCTACATACCGACTGCCACAGTATCATAAGAATTGATAAATCACGTTGCTTTTTTGTAAAGCAGGCAGTACACCCTGCTTGGTAGCAGAGAGAAGCTCGCAGGTAGAGTAAACAACGCGTGGTTCGACAGCGGAAAAGCACTGTTTGACAGCAGCTTTTACTTGCTTTTCAAACCGGGTAGGAACAGAACCGAGCCATGGGATATCTAGATAGACGAGCATCTTTCCGGTCCGAATTTAGGTAGAGCGTGAAATTGCTTCATCTACTTAGCCATTAACGAGCTCCGGGTATCCATTAGTCTGTAGAATCAACTTGATTTTGTCCAGTTAAAATGGCAATCGTTTGGGAGAAGAGATGGCAAGAACCCGGTGCGCTAAGGTAAGGATTAAGTTAGTTTGCGTTTCTGTAGACTGAAGGAATTCCAGCCTAGATATTGACTGGTGAATATGGGTTTCCTGTAAATGGAGTGATGAACTTGGATGAAATTTTTCGACCAACACGTCCAGAAAAGGAAAAGTCAGGTTATATTCTTTTTTCAAAAGTAAAACAAAGAGAAGAGTGAAGCGAGTTGAGGTTGTCCAAGAAAAGATTGCAATCATCTTCGTTGCTGGATACTACAAAAGTGTCATCCTTTTATCGGTAATATATCTCCAGTGGTCTGGAAAAGTTTGGATTCATAGCAGCAAAGAAAAATATTGGCAAGGGCTGGTCCAAGGGGTGATCCCATAACTACTCCGTCGATATGGCAATGCATGATGCCATCGAAGCTAAACTCGACAGAAGAAGTAGCCATCTCCATAAGTTTAACAAAGATTTGCCGCGGAAAAGGTGCAGGAGGGTGTTCCGAACTATAGAAAGCGTCAGCACAAATTTGAATATTTTCCGTGAAAGGGACATTAGAAAATAAACTCGAAATGTCAAAAGAACAGAGAAAGATGGAAGAAGGGGCCAAATTTAAAGGTTTAGTAATATCAGCGAAGGAAAAGAGTCCCGTATGCAGTTGCTCGAATAGAGAGTGAGAACCGGTTCGAGAAGAAAGGTATTTGGTCAGCTGGTCTGATACACGGAGCTCGTTATCACGTCGTTTATGGCTAAGTAGGTGAAGCAATTTCACGCTCTGCCTAAATTCGGACCGGAAAGATGCCCGTCTATCTAGATATCCCATGGCTCGGTTCTGTTCCTACCCGGTTTGAAAAGCAAGTAAAAGCTGCTGTCAAACAGTGCTTTTCCGCTGTCGAACCAACGCGTTGTTTACTCTACCTGCGAGCTTCTCTCTGCTACCAAGCAGGGTGTACTGCCTGCTTTACAAAAAAGCAACGTGATTTATCAATTCTTATGATACTGTGGCAGTCGGTATGTAGGCCATAGCTCCCAAAGGCTGCAGGACAGAATTAAACAACACGTTCCCAAATCCATCCGCTCTTGCTCTTTTTCCCAGAAACTTTTACTTCATATGCTCGTCGATGCAAATCTTCTACCCAGACCAGTACTCAGTTTTATGCTTCTGATTCAGCCATTGCACTTCATCTTTGACCAAATCCTGTCTGTGCTCAACATTATGATAATAGTAGAGTTTCTATTCTTGCCCAAGGTCGCTCTTCTTTCCATCTATCTGCTTTTGAAGGCACTTCATCTAAACTTCTAACCCGCATTCTACCGACAAAAAGAATTCGTGTACAGTTTAAAGATTGCGCACTAATGACGCTCTCTCATTAGTCTTTTTCCAGACAATCACGGGTTGGCTTTTTCGATAAATAGCCGCTCCTTTTCCTGCACTATCCATTCTGACATTTTTTCTTGACAAGTGTCAGACGAAAAGCTTCGAAGAAATGAACAGTTTACCCAAAGCACTTTTGGCAACTGCAACTAACTTAAAAGAACCGTTAATCAAAGAAACGCTTCTGAACCACGAACACAATCCCTCCATAAATTCGGATAAATCCTCAACTTCACTGCATTTGTTCAATACTTGACCTTGATTTTATTTTAGTATATGTTAATTTTTCACTTAAACAGTTTTTTTGCCTTTTGTCTTAAAGCTTTTCTAAACACTTTTTGACTGCGTCACCAAAAATGGACACAAAAACTTGGGATAAAAGAGAAGACTTTACGACTGATTAAGAATTTTTTACTCCAAAGTATCGGTAACCACTAACAACCATGCCGAGACAGGTGTGTCATTGATACAGCAATTGGCTCATTCAAACATCAGTGCTATCTTATGCCTCTCCCGGATGGTTCCCCTTACGGTGCTAGCTGCCCAATCAGAAACTCTTCACAGAGCTGCATGCAGGGTCGTTTCTGGACGCCTCTTTTCCGCCCCAATCCCAGTGCTTTTTATTGAGATCGAATTTCCCCCTTTTGGAAATTACTTTAAAATATTGCAAGCACTGTCATGTTTTGTACGTGCTCTGCGCCTCCCTCCAGAATGATTTAACCTAAGCGCCCTTGCCTCAAAACCAATGATCAGCCACTCAAAGAGCACCCTTCTGGAGATCGTATTCAGTATCCACGGAAGAACCCCTTTCATTCTTGCGCGAGCCATTAATTTTATGTCCCCGAATCCTCCCTGGACTCAGCCAAGTTCAAAACATCATCCTCCCTCACCAACTGTATTGGCCCTAGCTTATCCCGGATTAAGTTCGCTAAGAATCGTTTACTCTCTCTTTCCCATTCAGACGTCCATGTATGAACAGATGGATATGTCCTTCCCTCTTCGAACGAGAGGCACAAAAGTGCTCCAAATGCAATGCTTCAGACTTCCTTTCCTTCTTTGCAGGATCGATTGCCTCCAGTTCCACAGCTGAAACTCGTGCTCTGGAGCGCAATTTTGTATGGTATAACAACCACAAAATGACCTGCCACATTCAATCAGTTCTATTACGGACTCCCAGTCGGCCCCTTCCGTAATTTTAACGGCTGCCTCATATCTTCTGCCAAGATCTCTCTGCAATATCTGGTCCCGGCCATACTGGTGCTGATTTTCTTGCCAAAACTGAATCCCTCCTGCCTACTGCGATGGTCCCTTGTCCTCCTTCCGTGCCATCGCCAAAGCCCATTTTACCTAGTACCACAAACGAAGACGTCACATTTCACATGAACGTTTTAACTGTCTAGTATCTCCAGTTGCTTTGGATGAATTGGTCCTCCCACGCCCCAAACGCTGTAAGCTTCACCACCTTTGCTGCCACGATCACAGCCTCTTACTATCTTCATATTTACACAGGATCGGTTGTAAGGAGAAATCTTCTTGCAGCGCCTTTAAACACCCTCTACTGGATCTTAATCATCTCCTTCTTGACTTTCCTGCCTCTGAATCTCTACGTAAATCTATCTTCGGCTCTACAGACTTTACTTTTGATCTTTGGTTTAGATTCTGGGGTGTGGCCTGGCTGTTGAATCTCCGCGAAGATTTTTTGCAACCCCGTCTCTCGAAAGAGGTCGGGTAGCGCCACTACTCAATGAGGCCGCTTCGAAAATGGAAAACAACAGCAGTATGCTTTACAGATTGTTGAAAATAACCAAGCAAATGTTCTAAGTATGAAAAAATTTACTATCATACGGCAAAAACTTTTTTGTATTCATGAGTATTGTACTGATTAGAAAGCTAATATGCATTAGTAATGGTGTTTGTTTAAAATCAACTTTGAGATTATTGCGCTACCCTAAAAAAAACAAATTTTGCAACCAAACTTTTTATTTCAATAATAAGTCAATTAAGATGTTTTTGACGTTAAGATGTTTTTCCTAGGCTTCCACGCTGTTAGCCTTCAGGCCAGAAGCACGCAAAACGATAAACATTAAACTTCTAGCCAGTAAACGTCAAAAACATCTTAATTGACTTATTATTGAAATCATACAACAAGCAAGTTGCTGGGTTTAAATAGCCAAAATTAAGCATGCCAGGAGACGTCTCCTCTAGCTCATGTGGTAGAGCAGGACCGGATCCAAATGCTGCAAGTTCGATTTCTGTGGGAAGACAGTTTTTTCGCATTGCTTATTTTAAGTAGTCGCTGTTCCGATGGCTCTTTCCCGAACTTCCGCGTTAAAATTTTTTATGAGGCAGTTGTTGGTACAATCGATACTTTTGAAAGGGACACACACATAAAAATGTGTACTTTAAATTTTGACCCCAAATAAGGACCACTCTATAGTGCTGATGTATTAGCTACCGCAAATTCTTTATAACCACTTACTGAATATACTGTTAACAGCTATTATAATCATGAAGCCGCAACTAGTCTTAGTTTGATATTTATGGCTGAGATAATATAGTTGAAATGAGATAATAAGAATTGACATTGGCAATTTTGTGTTTTATGGATTAAAGCCCATCATATTCTAATTTTAGAAAACTTTAGGTCTTAATATTTATTTTCCATAATTACCTTGAAGACAAATTGTAGAAAATTGGGTTGAAACATTCACTCACACGAAGTAGAATATGTGCGGTTGTAGCGAAGCGCCAGGTTTTATCCCAGTAACTTTGATCGGTTGTGAATCTGGCACCAACAATGAAAAAGTGAAAAGCTGCAATGCAAATAATAATTTCGACTGGTATAGTAAAAAATCAGCACTAAAGTTTCACCTTCATGACAACAGTTTGATAAAGCAGAATTTTGGTTTTGATTCTGGGCTCATGTCTAAAAACTTGAAACAGAGAATACATAACTTGAACTTCATACCATCAACCAATTCAGACTATATGGTTTTTGACTAATGAATGGCTTCTCGTAGCATGCAAAAGACGAGTTTTGGACAAAGCAACATTGCCATTATATTTTACTGAAGGTTATAACAATGGCCTCGCCAGGGGGGCGGTAGCGGGGGGGCGGCTTGACCCGGGTGTCACCAATTTAGGGTGACACCATACTATAATGTGAAACCATTCTGAGGTGAATATCTTTTTTTCTTTGTTTGGTCCCTATCCTCATTTGGAACGAAAATCCACTGATTTTGCGTCGAAAATCTTTTTATTTTATTTTTTGGTCTCCACTTATTTTTGGACCGAAAAAGAGTGCCATCACGAAATACCGCCCCGGGTGCCACCATCCTTAGCATCGCCCATGATCTATAACAAAAGAAAAAAACTAAGCTACTGCAAGTTGTTGAATTTTACATTTTACATAGTATAGAATACTACACTCCGCAGATTATTGAACTTTTGAAAAAGCATTTGTCATGCAGCTAATTTTTTTTAATTTAGAGTCACAAAGTAAATCTAAAACAGTTTAATACAGACTGAATATGATTCATCCATTTAGAATTGTGTACCAAATTGATAAAAGTATTACATATAACCAAATGACATAAGCCTTGAAAACCAGACAACACCCGTTTGCTGCTAGTCACTACTGCCTCAAAGTCAGCTAGTGAACTAGATCACAGCTCGAGTAGCAGATTGCTTTTTGTGGTAAGATTTGTACCTGTATGCTTTGTACCGTAACTTTACACGAAGCACCGCCAATTTCGAAATTGGTTTGAGCACTGCCAATTTCGAAATTGGTTTGTTATTGGATTAATTTCGACATATAGGATGAGAGGAAGCTCTATAGGAAATTAATACTCGGGTCAACCCCATGCATAATTTAAACAAAAATAATGGAAGAAGAAAAGTTTTAAAAACTGGATGCAGACCAGTAGAGAAAGAGATCTGCTGGCGGGTTGCGCCCGTAATTCATGACAAGTAAAATATTGTCCATTGAAGAAGCCTCTGCAAAAATGATTCGAAATTCAAATTGGAACCGAACAACCAAATCTTTACCTACGAACTGTGCCACCGTTTAAAATCAATCTTATTGTCTTGTTCACCTGATACTGGAAAATATCCGAAAATAAATGAACCAACAATTAGGACCAGCTGAAACACCATTTGGTTTTCACTTTGTCTTCTTTTAGCTTCCGACTGTTGAAGATTACCTTGATCTAAAAATAAATTAATTTAGTACACATTAAGTATTTAGCAAACTTTATCATTATCATAATTTGCTTAAGGTTAATCCAAGCTTAAAGTACCAAAACTCAACGATAACTGCCTAATTTATTGCGTTTGCAAAAGGAAATATTTGCCAACACTTTTTGTATCCCAACAGACAAGAGCAAAAATTCCTAGTAGAGTATATAACCTGCTCTGAGACAAACCATTTTAGTTTATTTACCAGTTTAATTACCATTTTAGTTTAGTGTTGAAATAATTTAGTAGCAATACTTATTTTAAAATATTAAAATTCTCAGCTTAGTAAAAAGAGCCTAAGTGGACTTTATTAAATGAAAGGAATGAATCATTGCGCTAAACGTTGCAACTTTGAACAAAATTCAGCTGATTCGATAGTAACGGTACCATTGGAGTTAAAAGCATGTCAGAAACCGAGTCATGGCCCTAAATGTTCTATCATGTGAAACCAAAAACTTTTAAATTGCAGTTCTTAGGATTGTAATATGCACCGAAGTGGATTAACCTTGATTCTTGGATTATCAATTTTCTATCTTCTACATCGATTAACGTTTTAGATTGAAATAAATTGAATTTGCAAGTTCAGAGACGCTGTTTCTGAAATACTTTATAATTATGGCAATATGCTTGGCCATTTGTTTATATCTTTTTCCTAAGGTTTCATAATCCTCGCATCAAAGTTAATCCATTTTGGTGCATACGACTGTTAGTTTGATACAATTTGATTTGTTCACTTAAAATGGTTGGTTGAAAACTAACAATGGAAACTTGCGTTGAAAAATAAAAAAAAAGCACCGTTCCATGGTTATTACAGCGAGTATTACCTTTCAAAGCATTTCTTTTTTTCTGAAGCAAAAACACTTTTACTCGAATTCCTACTGAGAAGCAAACTATCAAAACAAACGGAATATAAAAGAATATTGGGTAAAGTATTTGTGTGTACCAAGCAAACAAATTCAACCTGAAAGCAAATTAAAATTTGATGTTAGCGCATAATGAAGACGCCAAATGTGCAAATGCACCACGTAGAGTTTGAATATTAGATAAGCTAATTAAAAATTAACAACTTCTGTAAGATGTACAAAATAAATCTTTTCAGATTGATATTTGTTAAGATGACTCTCACGCTTACACCAGCCAAAAAGCTGAAAGGTATATCTGGTGTTGAGATTCCGGCAGCTCTTCAACACAGGTCAATAGTTCAACCACTCCTTCATTGTAACACAGTGTTAGACGAGGACGTTAGCAGCATATGAAACAACTACAAATCACAGCAAATTGAAATTAAATGTTCAGTTAAACGTTAAGCAATAATGTACTTGCTCGGTCCAACAGTACAATGGGTCCACATTGATGTTATGACGGGTTGACTTCTATCTCGGTCATAGACTTGAAATATTAACATAAAAGGAAGAAATCCAGCAGCCGCTCCGATTGCCCAAATTAAGTATATTGATTTCTATACAAAAGAAGAAGACTTAGACATGGCTTTCAACAATGTCAATTAGCCTTCTCGTCAGCAGCTTTTTGGACAGCAATTTGCGGTAACGATCTGTATCTGTTTTGAAGTGCGATGAACGAGATCTTTCAAACTCAATGAGTTGTTAATTTCACAAATAAAAAGTCATTATAATGCATGTATTTAGAATATGCATGCATAGCCTTATTGCAGATAGCAATTCTTGGTATACAATTGCACAGAAAAAAAATACAGATACAATATTCGCGACGGTCTTTGAAAAAAACCTGCTTTGTGCAATTCAAATCCGACATACAGTACATTGTAATCAATGAGTTTCGTTGAAAAATAAAATTGATTTTACTGAAAGTCACATTCAAGTTTTACACCACCTTGAAAATGTTCATAAGCAGAAAACAGCTTACTAATTTTGATGCATAAAACCGCACCTTCAAAGTAGCAATGCGTAGTATTTCAATAGTCATCAAAAACAACGTAGTATATGGAAATTGTACATGTTCAGTAATGTAAAATTGATAAACTTTATTGCTAGTTTCAAAAACGAAAATAAAAAAAGATTCCGCCACCTCATCAAGGCAATGACATTTTTTTCGTCCGAAAACGCCAAAAAGGTTCAAACATGTTTAGCTTTTGAGATTCCACTGTGAGAAACTGTATGAAGATATAATTTTAACTCTTTCCTAAGCACCTGCAAATCAAAGATAATGCCGTTCTCAGGCCCTAATCCCACGAAGGTACGCCATTAAAGAACATTACTCTAATTACTTGTCAAAACATGGCAGCAAAAATTCCAAAATGTAAAAATAACTTAGCTTACTATATTCTGCATAATTACTGCGGATTAGCGGAGTAGAAACACATTTGGCCAATCCACTTAGCCCAAGCTTACGCTGAACCGTTGTTACTTTCAATTATAAACTTTCTCATTAATACTCTATAATAAGGTAAATTGGTGAGCAATTTCTGTTGATCACACTGAACGGTATCATTTAGTACTGGCATTATAATTTTTGTAATTAAATTTCAATTTCGACGGCAATATAGTATCGTTGGTAGAGCGTCGGGATAGTGATCGAAAAGTTGTGCACTTCAGATTTGATTCCCGAACTGGGCGATGTGTCGTTGTGTTCGTCGAAAAGACACTTTGTCCCATTGTAGCAAAGCAGTCTACTCGTTGTGATAGCCCAGCCTGACCTAAGACTTGCATAAAGAATTCAAAAATGGTCCTTAATTGTGGTATACGGTAACATAGCAGCTTGGTTCAAACGCATGTATGAATAAATCTTCGTAAACGTGTAGCAAGCTGTAGCTTGCGATTGAGGTTTCCATTTGGACGTGGTATAGGCAATAGGCATGGCTTGTCAACCAAGTTCAGTGTCAAGTTCCATCAACTACTTTCCAATTGGTTAATCGCTTCTTCTCACTGGTGCACAAAGGGCAGGTGGTGTAGTGATAAAATTTGACGGACTCGGAATGAAACGTTAAAAATGGCCGAAGATTTGTCATAATTTTACAATAGTGCTGGTTGTATTGATACTTTCTTGATGAATCTCTACTTCATAGGCGTAGCCAGGATTTTTGATTGGGGGGAAACCACAAATTAGATGCAATGACGTGATCAGAAATTTTCGAAAGAGGAACTTTTGTCGGACAAAGATATTCTGGAATGGAAGACCAGAAGCCGTGGTCTGGTTTACCAAACTTAAAAAGTGAAAATGCCCAAATTGGGAAACATGCTGAGTAAACTGGTATAACCCAAACGTATCACAGACAGAGGTCTGGGGGCGAAGCTCCCAGAAGCTGGGAGATTTTTTTGGGAAAACAAGCTATTTTAGATGCCAATAGATCACATTTCGCACGTGTTCAGAGCTATTCAAAAGAACTAGATTTTAACATTTGAAAGCCAATTGAAAAAATCAAATTGTTCAATCCTACTTTTACTTACAATTTAAGTCCAAAACACGTTTAAAATCTTTCAAACTTGCATTTTGGGGTTAAATTTTGTAAATGATTTTGTCTAGGTAGGTGGAAGTAAAGTACTTCGCTTTCTGCAATATTATAGCTGTAAATAATAAAATAATCCACACGAAGATATTCCTTGGAGATTTTTGTTTTTTTAGGAAAATAACCAGTTGTTGGAGTACATGTTCGGCCAGGGGACCTCAATTCAAATTCTATAATTTGTTCAATGAGTATTTGCCCTTGGCTGATTTTTTTTTTCAAAAGTATATTGTCGCGAAAAACTGGCAAGGGGTAGTGAATTTTAATCGAAAAACGGTACAATAGACACTTACGCCTACTAATCATGTTATTGATCGGGCCGGATTTACATTGCGGGGGGTTCCCCGTACTTTACAAATTTTCGCAAAATCTTGGTGCCAAATATAAGTGATGACCAAACAAAAATTTTACCATCTGAGAGCGAGGCCCTTGGCACTGTGTCATATGATAAATCCGCCCATGGCTATTGGATTACGTTCATAAAAAGGTTAGATGAGGGCCTGAGATTGCAGTGTTTAAAACTAAAACCCTTAATTTCAACCGGGCTCCACATTAGGGTGGATTGAAATGTCCAAAAATTTTATTTTTTAAAGCTGGTATGTGAAAAAGGTGCGTAATACGCATAATAACAAACATGCAAAATATTATTTGTTTTGAACAATTTTTTGATCGCCCCCCGCAAAGTTTTAGTTTAATTGATAAAGGGTTCGAGAAAGTCTCAAATTTTGGTCAAGAGCATAAGCACTGTGTAACTTCCGTATGAACGTTTATGACGTTATAATAAACGAACGGTGTTTTAACAAACACAATGGTAAAACCGTTATGACGTTATAATGAACGGTTTTACCACCACGGTAAAAAGGCATTTTTGCGTAGCCTACTGTAACTTAGTCTCAGTCAACCATTAGCATTGCTGATTTAGGTAATATAGCATTACTGTTCTTCAACAGGATTCCAGATATTAGGAGTAGCTTTCCTTTTAATTGAAATTTGCTTGCTCCGCAGAGTTAAATAAAATACAGTAAAGATTGTTTGCGCTTTTTACAAACAGACAATTCATAGAGTTGTGTAACACCGTAACCGTTCAGGTTTTAGAACTCTTAGGACAAAAACTCTTAATTTCACCCGAGTTTACATTTAAATTGGCTGGCAAAAATTGAATTGAGGGGGCCTGGGCCTTCTGGTCGTTTTGTACGCCTGTAAACTCGGGCAATATGCAGGTTGTAGAGTGCGGTGGAATGAATGTGAACACAAGCCAAATGGCTGGAGTTATTCGGCGACTAGAAGAGTCGTTTAATCACCCTCTTCAATGGCTCGTTTGTTTACTTCAAGGCAATAAATTACTTCAACAACATTTATTCGAAACTCTTGATGGAGCTATTACAGGCCCTGTTTTCTGGGTCGATTGAAAAACGGCTGCGACATGCACCCAGTAATCAGATACCTCCTTTAAAGCAGTAAGGCTGACCGAACATCTATCTAACGTGGACCCCAAAAAGCTGAGCACAGATCAGCAATATTTATTCGAAATTTGTAATGGTATCAACGTTGGTGAATGCAGTATAAACCTGTCAATACAAAACCCTGGATGTTTAAATCATTCTCGATGGCTGACTACAGCAAATAGAATCCTTAGATTATATGTCAGCACTAAAATTCCGTCCGAAAAACTACAGGCATTGGTCATTCTTATCATCCGTGTTTGTGTTCCAATGTAGTTCACAATAAAATCACACTCATCTTGCAAAGATGGAGCTACACACTGTTACTAACAGGTGGCCAGCTCACGTTATCTTAGTCAGGAGCAAAAGAATATGATTGATCCAGTTTTACACCGCAACTCATACTTTGCTCACCCGGAAAATACAATTTTGGCTATAAAGGTTAAAAGTTCCCGCTAATCTTAATATTTTGATGCAGTGGAACATTTCGAACTGATTAACTGGACAGATCTTCCACTCACGGAGCCTTCTTTATTTAAAACAATGACGGATACTGAGCTACAGCGATTCATTGTGATGGATGTGACTCTCACTATAGTTTTTCCAAAATTTTTCTGTCGCTCACAGGCTGTTGGAAGGCTCATGAAAGTGAATACTGAGGCATCCAAAGCAGTTTGTGGAACAAAATCTCGAGATCGCTTCATTTGTGCATGAACTGCTTCTCGTCAGTTAATGCCAAGAATCCTATGGGAAATGTTCCATGGGATGGAACAGCACGCTTTGCATTTCCCATGGGACCCATGGGACAGTGGTTGAGAAACTACCCGAACTAACTGAATTATCACTATCAGAAACAGTTGATGAGTAGGAAATTGAAAATTTGATGAATGAGCACAGTGACTCGGAATGTGAGTGCCAGAATGATAATGAATTGTTGTTGTTGTTGTAGCGTTGTCGTAGCGCATATTTATCCTCCTGTCACTGGACAGCGTCAGACGCTAAGTTGTTGGACGATCCGCACACTTTTCATTTCCAAGACTAGGCTACTTCTTGATTGGAGGAATCCCCACCTGCTTAGGAGTTTCCGATGATCCAATGTTCCTCTGGATTTCTTCGAATTCTTGTCCACTAAATTTGCTGCTTGTTTGAAGCCATTAAGCATAGATGATCATCGTAAAGCGTCTTATCCAAGGACGCAAGAACGAGGCTAGAATGCGGGTTGAACCCAAATCATTCGATCAGGGTCGTCGCAAAAATGACGCCTTTACCCATTCAGCCACGCTGCCAATTGTGAAATCTTCTGAACTTAAAATTAACAAAGTCAATAAATTTTGTCATTTTGTATCTTTTTTTATGTGTAGTTTTATCTAGTACACATTATACTTAAATTTTCATAAATTTATCAACTTTTGTTGATTTGTATTTTGATAAGAATCTTATGGGATGAGATGGAATGGGACAGGCATAAACTGCTATGAAATGGGATGGGATAGGACAGAAAAATATGTCCCATGGACAAGCCTGAAGATTTGAGTCGTGACTTAACTCACTTAATTAACTCACTAAACGTGGCTTAACTCACTTTAATTTGTAACTTTACAAATGCACGATTATACTTGCCTGCAGTCTTAACATGCATGCGAACACAATTTATTAAGAACTGACTTTACGGAGTGCATGGGCGTTTTTCGTATAAAGTTTGTTTATAATCTTTTCGGCGACCTGGTTGACTGGTGGTGAATGTGTTTACCTGTGGACACAGCCGGGGTCCATCCAACAAGTTGTTTGAAATTACTATCTATGCTAAATGAGGGTGAAGTCAAAACTTTTATATAGTGAATACTCATAATTTATTGTATGCGGTGGTATATTCGAATGTTTTGCCACGTCTAAATTGCTAAGTACTCTCTGAAACCAAATCTAATTATCTTAAATCTGATTAGCTGTTGCCATGCTTTTACAGTAACAACAATACCTGGCAGCAATGCATAAGGGTTGGTAAAAAAAGTTTGGTTTCAGAGTGTATAGCGCGTTAAAATCGAAAAAAAATCACCATGCGATTTTTATATGTGTAAGCACCTATATTTTATATTTGACGGGGGGAGATCAAAACCTCACTCAAAACTCTTCAAATTTTTACATTGCGTTTTGGTGATATATTGGCAACTTTTGCCATATCTAGCAAACTAAAATTAAAAAAAATTTTTGCCATTTTCGATCCACCCTATTCTACATACAAATTGGTTGGCAAAAATTGAATTGAGGTGGCCCAGGCCCCCTTGAGGTCAATATTATTGTTCCTTACTGTTGTACGCGTGTATGTTGTACGCGAAAAATGCTAAAAGAAACTGAAACTGAAAAAGCATTACGCTTTTTTGTTACATTTTTATCATTGGAGGCACTTCAATTGAGGGGGGCGGGCCCTTAGGCTGGCTACGTCTATGCTCTACTTACTTCATAAGGAAAATACAAACTTTTTACAACGATGTTTCTTACTTTTCCACATTCTTTTACGAACCTCCTAAAACGAACTGGCCATTGTAGAGATATAAACCGCAATAAGGCAAACCAGAGTATATGCATGGTTGTGACGTAAGAGGTCAAAATGTCCAGCGACCAAGAAAGCTAAATCAATTTGCAATTTAGTTGAAAAACAATAATTAAATTACCGTATTGATTTTGTTCTACTTAGTACATCCTTTTTCAGTGCCAATTTGACGCTTTAGTGATGACTTTCTGACGAGGAATTCATTTGTGCTCCATTAAGGTTTGATGAAACTTTTTGATTAAATGACAAAACAGAGTAATGAAATAGTTCAATAACCGTGAAGGTGCGTTTACACTGGATGCAAAGCAACGCGAAGTAAATAACAATTTTGTCTGACAGATTAGCAACCGCTTACAAAGTTTGCGACCGGTTGAAAATTTTTGCATGTTGTTGATGACGCCATATTCTACTTGCTTCGCATCCAGTGCAAACGCACCTTAAATCATGTTGATCAACCTTTCTAATGCTGTAAAGTGTAAACCATGTCTCTAAGCATCGCTTTTCCAGCTTTTTTAGCAGCGGTATGGAAGGTTAAAAGTTCAGGTAACTTTAATTTTTGCGGAAACAGTTGGCATCTGTAAAGGTGCTCCGCTGGTTTATCTGCGATACCACACTTGCACAAAAGTGGGGACCTTGTATATTTCTAATGAGTATTAATAAAATTAGATTAGGACAGCTGATGATAAATATTGAAATACTTTTGGCCTGCTTTTTTAGCAATCTGATGTCACCAATGTTATCAAGAACTTTTGGAAGATCACTGAAACCGAAACATTTTTTTTGATTTAACAATGGTTTTGGTATTTTACCGTCAATGTCATAAACCAAAGATTACACTATGCAATAATATTTTTACTAAAACCGCATCCCATTAAAATTGTCAAAGAACAGGTCTTTTTGGTTGTCGTCCATATATTTCAAAGTTTTCTATCTTGAATCAGAATTGTAAATGGGCCGACCAGTACAGATCTAAACTGAAAGGTGATTTGAAGCCAAAACCAGGCCCGAAAAACCAAAACTTAAATTATGTTATGTGTAAAAATGTGTGCGGTTATTGCTCGTACATGCGGTTAAATTAAAACTCCTTACTACTAATCAATGGTGACGCAATAATAGAAATAGTGTAATAATAGTCGTATTAATACTTAAATGAAGTCGTCATTCAGGGTTGCAACGTTATTATAATGCACTTTTTAAACACCTAAAAGGCTAAAACACTAAGCAAGTACGTATTTCAAGTCCCATTTAAGCCCAATATTTTGTCAATCTCAAGCCCGAAACCGACCTGAAAAGCCCAGTCCGACTTAGTTACAAGTCTGTATTGAATACTTTAAAAGAAAATTATTAATAGAAAGTTTTTGTGCTAATTAAAAATGGGTTTAAGTCGTCATACTTTGATATCTTACGAGCTATTTAACTTTTTTCTGACAACTTTATCCCTTGCTACCGACCTATTACCTTGCAAAGCAAATCTGTCCAATTCCATTTAAAAAATCCCCAAGTGTAATTGTACAAAAACAAGGGACTGATGAGAGCTGATATGAGGTCGGAAAATGCCAAACTTGTTATGAGTTGATACCAAGTCGATCTAAAAAAGCATATTTTTCAGCTAATAGAAATCGCCATTGGGCCACAAAGTGATGCAAAAGAAGTTTTTATGATGCAAAATAAATACGACGTTATGTTTCGATAAACAATTAACTCATTTCTCCCACTAGTACAGCCAAGTATCGAGGTCTAACTTTAGACTCAAGACTCAAGTTCCATTACCATATTTTTTTACTTATTAAAAACTTTTCTCATGCCGAGGGGGTTTTGTGCAAACTTCGTTATTATTTACCTCAGCCAGCCTTAGTCAATGTATACTTTGCTACATTGCATTCCTATGGCTTATTAACCTGGGGTCGACATACAAAACTTATATTGCAAAACTGCAGACTTTGCAAAATAAAGCTATGAGAATAATTGGAGGATTAAATTGGAATTGCACGTGTTGAAGACGTGTACAACAAACATCAAATTCTTAGAGTAAGCAAAATGTGCAAATATGAAGAAGGGAAAATGATGTATCTTTTTAATGCCAATCGACTACCTGAATCATTTTCAGTTTATTTTTCCTATATCTCCTTCTCTAGTACCTACAATACTCGTGGTGCATCAGACGGAGCTATTTACTTGCCCCAGTTTTCTTCCAATAGATTGCAAATTTCTTTTAATTTTCAGGGTGCTAAAATCTGGAATGCTATTCCCATTCCAATAAAAAAAATTACCTTTTCTAAATACTGTATAAGCTTAAATTAAAAACTTATCTAATCAATCAAAATGGGGTATAAATTACATTTTGTTCATTTTTTACAGTACTGAATGTGCTAGCATGGACACCCGAGTATCAAGTTTCCGACAATTTCAGGGTTTCGTGTCCGCTTTTATATTTTTTTGGTATGCTACTCGTGATTTGCTTGGTTTTTTCCGCTGTTTTTATTTAACCTGCTCTATTATCAATTTTTGGTATCAAGTCCAAAATTCGAATCGAGTGCAAGACTGTAAAATTATAATTAACGGTTGACCAAATTGATTTCCATATTATGGCACCTCAATAACATTTCAATAATATAAATATCGCCGGCGCATAAGCATAATTGATTAAGCATTGATCCTTCAAAATAAAAAAATTGTTAGTTAAATTAATTGCTATTGCAAAAAAATCTATATCATAGCTATCTGGGTCTATGTTCGCTCTTTACAGGTGCATGTGACTCGAAAACCCTTGGTCCCTTCCGGGCGTCTGGTCCTGCTTGCTTTAGTGTTGTTTCATTCTCCTACTTTTATGAATATTTTGATTTTTTTGTGCTGCATTATGTAACGATTGCTGAACGATACCAGTCCTTATTGCGTTGTACGACTCAAATAAAATACACGTGACTTGCAAGCTCTACAGCACCTGCAATAAAATATAATTCTGCTTTTCCTTGCGGAATAATAGCTGATTATTTTGTTTTCATCCTCTAAGATTGCCAAGCAAAAGTGGCTGTTAAGACATCATTTTGAAAATTGTTGCATATGTCACAAGAATAAAATACCCAACAATTGTTCCACAACATCTTCTGAAGCGATCACTGAGATTTTGGGGGGCAATTTTGCTGCTACGCGACTTGAACATTTTCAAGCGAGTCGATGATGATATATATTTTACCAGACAGATTTCATTCAATATTGTAGCAAAAAGCTGTGCTAATCATTTCAATATTCAATACACATAAAAGAAATATCTGACCCTAATGGTAGGTTTAAAATTTTTTTTTTTAATTGTGTCAACTATTTTATGTCTGAACTGGCCCAAAGCGGATTAAGCTGATGACATTTTTTCTTTCTATGGGTTGAGTAAAGATGATTTACAAACTACGTTTTTTCTCTGCCTTTGTCCTTTTAATTTTGTTTTTGCTTCTCCGTGAAAAAGTATGCACTTTTTCGTTCGCAATTTTATAAGTTCATATCTGCCCTAAGTAGACTGTTACATGTTGATATAAGTTTCGTTCAAAAATTTTGTGTATGAACAACGAAAGCTATATTTTAAACTAGAGCTGTACCCTTTTCCAAAAAGATTTTTCGAAAAACTTTTCTCCAACATGTGGCAGTATGGTTGGGACGAAATTTCATGTAAAAGAAAAAACGTACAAAACGGTTAAAAACGAATATTGCATAAATCACCTGCTAAAAACATTGCGCTTTGTAACGCAAATGACCGCAAGAAACAACACTACACAGAGAATCGATTAATGGTCGAACGTCTGCAACTGAAACGCTATTCTCTAGTTCGATTCCTGGTCGGGTCAAACCAAAGACCATAAAAATTAGTATTTACAGCTTCCTTGCTTGAAGTTCAGCAATTAAAGGGACAGTACGGAGGCTCCACGTGAGTGGTAGACAGGTGGGTAGATGGCAGCCTGATTCGAAGACCGAAAGGTCTCTTCGCTGTCTCCTGACTAAGGTATTATGGTGAATAAAATGTAATTACAATTACAAATAGAGTGAAATATAATGTAGTAAACAACAAATCTAAAAACTCCAGAAAATATTTTGGTTCTGTGCTCGCATTACCTATATCATGGCTGTTCAAAAGCTTACAGTTTTCAAATTTACTATATTTGTTACTGCGTTAGATTAGAATATTAATGTATGTAGATTTTTTGCATGCCCAATGCACATTGGCTTCTCTACTATAGAGGTGTCAGATACGTTGTTACGTATACGTTGTTACGAATAATTTAAAGTACAGTATAACCAGCTGAGAATATTGCTGCGTAAAATTGTAAATGTCACCAACTAAAACGTATTATGTAAATTAGAGACTGTGCTAAAATTATATCTAACATTAAATCGCTTGTTTTTGCTATGTTAATTATTACGTATCTCGTAGTTTTCTGATTTCATTCATATTAATTTGTATTTTGTTTCAATGAACCGGTCAGTGGTTAAGTAAATAGGGCGTCTGCTACTGAAACAGTAGACTTGGGTTCGATTCTCGGTTGGTCAAACCAAAAACTATAAAAATTGGTATTCACAGCTTCTTTGATTGACGTACAGCATTAAAAGAGGGTAGAGACAATGTGGAGCCTCCATCGGGTGTCGTAGGCAGGTGGGCAGGAAGCAGCTTGACTCGAAGACCAAAACTGTCTCCTTGGTGATATAACTTGGTAACGCGCTCGTCACTGGAGCGGTAGGTCTAAGGTTCATATCTTGGGCAAGTCGAATCAGACACAAAATTGCCAACGGTTGGCCACCACTGCGACATTTTTTTCGAAAGAAGCTGCGTTTCCTGAGCGCAATGACCCGGAGATGGGCTCCACAAACTCGTTAACCGCTTTGGCGTACAGCAAGAATAGCCAAAGATTTGATTTAAAAGCATAAAAACCCTCTATGCAATGCTCAGGATAATTTGCTCAAAACCAAACCTCAGCAGCTGAGCTGACATGAATCGAAATGAAGAGAAAGAAGGAACAACAAAGTTGTAGCATTAGAAAATCTATCCAAGCTGAGTGGAGTGCAGTAATCACGTATTAAAACAAAAATTGAGAAGGGAATACCATTTGAAAGGCACATTACGAAAGCAATCGAACAAACATTCAAATTCACAGAAGACATTACTAAAAACAGACAAAAAAAGGGAAATAACCAATTGCTTGCCTAAGACAGCTGTTTCGTCTAATTTTAAGGCTCATTAGTTAGGCTTAGCAGTGCCAAAATGACAAACATTACAGTGATGAAACTTCTGAAAAAATAATTTACCAAGAAAATGATTAAATATTTGCAGATAAAGTTCTGTCTTATAGCAATTTTTACCCAACAAATTATGCTAACTTAATTAATTCTTTCTGACTGAGATCGCTACCGAACGAAACTCTAGGTCTCAGGATGCTAAACTCACTGAAATCTTTACCAATTGAAACTAGGTATAGGCTATAAATCTAACTGAAATCTTTGCCAAATAAAATTAAGAATAATATTAATTGCAATTTATATCCCCGTTGAGATAACACCAACAAGTATCAATACATCTGACTAAGGGGCCATGTTAAGATTCAAATAGCTTTACAGAAATAAAATTAATACACATCAGAGGTACTAATTCTGCAGCAATAAGCGGCAAAATACTGGCATCAAACAGTGGTAATATCCTCAAAAGTTAAATCAAAATAATATGCTTTTAGACGTTTCTTGAAAAGGTGCAAAGTTTCAATTGCACGCAAAAATAGTGGCAACGAATTCCATACTTTGGGTGATGCCTATGAAAACATAGATTGGGATCTAGCAAAGTTTAAGCTAGTTACTGTTTGAAGCAGCCAATTATCATCATTAAAAGGGCATTCAACCCGAATTTGAAAACTAAGAAAAAATCTTTAAAAATATGTTTACCAACATGACCCCAATGCAATTCTTGCAACTCATCGGGTTAAGCAAGTCTAAGAGCAAAAACTTCAAGTTTTTCTTTTAGAATCCAAATTTCGGCCATCTTGTTTCACGTAGATTGCGCAATAAATCAGTGTGTAACTTCTATTTCCATTCTTGCTAAGTACCGGGTTTTTAAAACTAGGTTAGTGCTTAAGGTATAGGTGAATAAATTAGTGGAACAAATGCTGTTTGAATTTACTGAGGTTATAAGCTTTCCTAGTGTGCTTTGTCCGCCAAGTGCCAGCAAAGTATTCGGAATCAAGATATGGTTTTGATGCTTTAGGCGTAGTAGCCTATTGTGACTGTTGCTTAAAATACGAGTAGATAGCCTATCCAAAAAAATGATTGCATGTTAAAGGCTAAAGAATCGTAGCTGACTAGATCTGGACTAAGATTCCAGTTTTTAGTTAACCAGTCAGTTTCATGCGATTATTGTGCAATTGGTTTAGGCCTAAAAATCAGAAGGCCAGTTAGTTTTTCACGTACATATAAAATTACAAGCTTCAATACAAAGCATTTTAGTTGGCATTTTTCGCATAGGTTTACTACGGTTATCAGCAGGTACCTACAAAGCCACTTCCTCGACATCTAGTCAGTAATCTGGAACGATTTTGACCCACATCCGTTCAGTTTGGTAATGTTCGGAAAGCGTTTCTCCTTACTATAAGGGGAAAAACAATTGCGAATATCTTACGATTTCTTGGTCAAAGAGAATCACAATTGGTGAAAAAAAATTCCAAAAATTGCCAAAGTTGTTTCACAATAAAATTGTTTAAACAAAAACGTCCTGAATGCCCTTTTAACACGCAAGCTGTATCTTGCCGAAACAGAAAGAGAGCTGATTAAATTTTTTAAGAATGTAGAAGCATTGCCATGCAGGCACTTGCGTGTGAGCAAAGCAATTTTGAATTCAATACGAAATTTAACTGGCAAAAAATGAAGGCTTTTAAATATGGTAGCATATGCATACGCAAAGCAGAACCGCGAAGTCCAAAAATAAATCTTACTGCTAAATATAAAACTTTTGTCAACTTGTGCAATAACAATTCTGATAAGTTATAAAACAAGGCATTGCAATAATCAATGTGGGACAATATCAAAGAATGAACTAGCTGAACTTTTAAAGGTTTAGTAAGCTCAGATGCAAGTCTGCCTAAATTTCGTAAATTGGCATAACAACAGAGCTGGGCACCCGCTACTTGAAAAGTAACGGCGCTGCCGCTACTTGCATGCAAAACAGCGACCGCTACTTTAAAAAAATAAGTAGTAAAAAGAACGATGGCATTCAAATGCGGTACCTAACGGTGAAATTTCAACTTTATTTCCAAAAGTTACTTATTCAAGCTTTTAAAATATTGGTACAGGTCACAATTGGCATTAGCAGGCTTTAATGGTAGACAAGTAATTTAATCACAATTCAATTGGTTGTTGGCATGCTCCTTTCAAAGAAACAAGCATTTTAAAACGTTGGTTGGTCAAGCATTTCAAAACGCTTTGTATATTTACTTAGGAGGTTACCTTTGGAGGCTACACTATACTAAGTTAAATTCCTTATAGCATTTTCTGCGCAAATAAAAGGCAATAAGAAATAGTTTAAATCACTATCGACTCAAATAAGCTAAGGTTTTAACATTAAAGCACGATGACAGACAGTTGTATTCAGCTTCTGTACAATTCTGTCCCGGCTCTTATAGCTCTGAAGCAGTCGATCTGATTATCACACGCTCGGAAAATACTTCTTCTTGTAGAGATCCGACAGAAAAATTTATCAATCGACCGAGTTACGAAACTTTTCTTGGAGTTTTGTAGAAATGGTAGGTGATTCACGCCCCTGCGATGATTTCGTCCAACTTTGGTAGAAAAGTAGATCGAACGGTTAAGAAAGGGTGTTTACGAGCAAACTCGAAGGAGATACGTAGTAATGACGTATTCTATAGCCCTGGCAACATTCTATACGCGTCGCTGCTATATAGAGTAGACACATGTTATGCAAATGATGCACAACGCGAGAGTGTAACTCCACAACCAACTGATGTCTTTCTAGCTTATTTATAGCCTAACTCAATTTATTCTCAGAGCACGATAAATTTAATTCTCAGTTTTACTTTTCACCGTTCTAGCAAAATTTATTGTACTCTGCATTGATTTCAGTAGCGTAGCCCGGGAGGGGGGCTATAGCCCCCCTCATTGGCCTGTCAACCAAAACGCAGAATAAGAAAAATGCCACATTTTTAGTTCTACTGAGACTGTTTTTTGCGCTGGAATGGACTAAAAAGTGATTCAAAGCAACTTTTGAAAAATGTATTCAGAGGGGGGCTAATTTGTCAAAAATTAAAGTCACAAATTAATGAAAACTTTAAAAAAATGCCAAAAATAAACAATCAAATTTGATCGCTAGTCTAAAAATGCCAAACATAGGTTTTATCAGCAAATATATTATAGACTCAGGAATAAGGGGGGGTATTATGTGTTAGTTAAATACCAATAATCACTTCTCTCAAATATCTTTCCATTAGCCCCCCCCCCCCCAATTTTTTTTTATAAACTATGGACGAAATAGACTACTCCGAGTGAGTTTTATTGAATAATAGGATTTTATGATTTACCAGCATGTAAACTAGAGAACTACTGAGCTATCATTAGCCACCTCCCAAATAGCCCATTAATGCAACCAGTTGAATCATGTTACACTGCCAATTTCTATGCCACGTTTTAAAAGCATTATTTTTTACTAAAATAGCCCTAAAATTAAGTTATTTTTGCAAAAAAATGCAAAATTTTAGAGCGCTGGGGGCTCCGCCCACAGACTCCCATTGCGAATTTCTGGCTACGCGCCTGATTGATGTTACTACTCAGACCAGGCGCCAGGGGGGTATTTTGTAGCCGTGCCCCCAAATCACTGCTTGTTCCCCCTTAGCGAGGAATGTGTCCCCCAAGCGAGATTTGTGCCTCAAAAGTAAGTAACAGGCCCCGCGCCACGGGGGCATGGGCATTTCGGGGCTGTGCCCCTAAATCAGTGCTTGTTCCCCCAAGCAAGAGTAAGCTTTTGTACAATAGCACCAGAGGACCAGCAAACTCCTTCCCAAAAACAGGTCACCACAAACGCTTTTCTATGAAACAGCATGACAGATCGAGTGAACGTGATCAGTAGCCTAAGATTTTGCAATGAAGACCTTTTTTCTATTTTTTTGGTCTTCACCACCAAATTTGAAGGCAAAATCCGTGCCAAAGGAGGATAACATAAGATTTGTAGCAAAATATTCACTAGATTAATGCCGCATTCCAAATGCGTGTGGTCCCGGCTGCGTAAGCGTCCCCGCAAAAGTTTTTGTATCCCCGTAAGCGTCCCCGCAAAAGCTAAAAAATACACTACTTTGGCGCCGGCATGTTGCTACTGTCCTACTTGCCATAGGCGTAGCCAGGGGGGAGGGGCCAGGGGGCCCGGGTCCCCCCCAATTCAAATACCACCAATGATAAAAAAACTATGACAACATAGCCTGGCGATGTTTAGTTGGAGTTACGGACAACGAGGCCCCTAACTTGCAACCAGAGGGCCCCAGGGCCCCTAACTAACAACCTGGGGCCCCTAACCGACACCCATGGGGGCCCTAACTAACGACCAGGGGATCCCAGGGCCCCTAACTAACAACCAGAGGGCCCTGGGGCCCCTAACCAACAACCAGGGGGCCCAAAGGCCCAAAACTAACAAACGGGGATCTGGGGCCTCTAACTGACAAACAGGGGGCCCTGTGGCCCTTAACTGACAACCAGGGATCCCTGGGGCCCTTAACTGACAACTAGGGGGCCACAGGGCCTCTAACTAACAAACAGGGTGCCCCGGGGCCCCTAACCGACAACCAGGATCCCCTAACTGATAACCAGGGTGCCCTGTGGCCCCTAACAGATGACCAAGGGTCCAAGGCCAGGGGCCCCGTAATTCTGATTTTGAACAATTTATATGCAAAACCTGTGAAAAATCTAAGAGTTTTGTGCTAAATTTTGCAACCCCAGGCTCTCGTTTAACGTTATTATGAACTTAATGCTATAACACTGGCGGTAATGCAAACCCCCGATTGAAATACTACCAATGATAAATGTAATGAGAGCATAGCCAGTATGTTGTCCTTGACCGGAATTGCAGTTTCTTTAATTTAGGATTTACGCGTGCAAAAGTAAGTAATAATAATTACGACCACCTGTCCATCATAGGCGTAGCAGGGGGGGCCAGGTGGCCCGCCCTCCCCAATTCAAATACCACCAATGATAAAAAAAATATGACAACATAGCCTAGCGATGTTTAGTTGCAGTTTTTTTTTTCAGTAATTAACAATTATATTAATGATAACGAAGGAACCCCGAAGCCCCTAACTAATAACCACGGGGCCCCTAACTGACAAGCAGGGCCCAGGACCTCTAACTAACGACCAGGGAGCCTCCGGAGCCCCTAACCGACAACCAGGGGCCCCTGACTGACAACCAGGGGGCTCCTAACTAACAACCAGGGGGCCTCTAACTGACAACCAGGGGGGCCTGGGACCCCTAGCTGAAAATCAGGGGGCCCCAGGGGTTCTAATTAACAACCAGGGGGCCCCTAATCGACAACCAGGGGACCCCGGGGCCTCTAACTGACAACCAGGGGGTCCCTAACTGATGACCAAGGGTCTCAGGCAAGGGGCCCCGCAATTCTAATTTTTAACAATTTATATACAAAACCTGCGAGAAATCTAAGAATTTTGTCCTTAAAGTTGCAACCCCAGGCTCTCGTTTAACGTTATTATTAACTTAATGCTATAACACAGGCAGTAATGCAAACCCTTCGATTGAACTACTACCAGTGATAAATAAATGAGAGCATAACCAGTAAGTTTTCTTTGTCCGGAATTGCAGTTTCTTTAATTTAGGATTTACGCTTACAAAAGTAAGTAGTAATAATGACGACTACGTGCCCACGTCAAAATACTGTCATGCAATTCTTGGAGGTTTCAAAAAACTGTCAAGTGACTTGACTCGAGTCTTCCACGTTTTGGAAAAAAGATTATAATTTTGCTTCTAATGTTTTTTTGTTTTTTTTTTTATGAAAGAAAATAAGGGTGCGATCTTATCTCAAAATCATAGGCGTAGCCAGGGGGTGGCCCATTAGGCCCGGGCCCCCACAATCAAAATGCCACCAATGACAAAAATTTAACAAAAAAAACTTGTTTCTTCATTTTCAGTTTCTTTTAGCATCCTTGCGTACAACAGTACACGCGTACAACACTAATTAAAAATAAATAATACTGACTACCAGGGGGCCCTGCGCACCCCGTTAATTCAATTTTTCCAACCAATTTAAACGTATAACCATAGTAAAATCAAGGGTTTTTGTTCTAAAAGTTGCTACCTCAGGTCCTCATCTAAACTTTTTATGAACGTAATGCAATAACCAGCGCCGTATTTGCCATATGGCGCATTGTCAGGGCCCCGCGCTCAGATAGTAAGACTTTTTTTGGTCTTCCTTGCAAAAATCCCTTACGTGTCAGGGGACCCCGCGCAATATAAATCTGGCCCGGGAATAACATGTTTAGTGAGCGTAACCATCCATCCAACCATTTTTCAATAACGATTCACCTCCACCTTGCCAGTTTTTGCGCACACAATACTTGAAAAAAATAGCTAAAAAAAATGCTTATCGAACAAACTATTAAATTTCAATTAAGGGGACCTGGGCCCTTGGCCTACATGTACTCCTATAACTGGTTAACTTTATGACAAAACAAAATTCTCTAAGGAAAATCTTTAATTGGATTATTATTTACTGCTAAAATATTGCAGGAGGCAATGTGCCTTACTTACCCCTACATGGACCAAATCACTAACAATTAAAATTTTACACCGTAATGCAAGATTTTGAACGTGCTTTAGACTTAATAGCAGGTAAAAGGATTGAACAACCAAATTTTTTCGATTGGCTTTCAAATGTTAAAAATCTAGTTCTATCAAATGGCTGTGAACACGTACGAAATGTGATCCAATGGGATTAAAATAGCTTTTTTTCCGAAAACCTACAAAAATCGCTCAGAGGCTGAGGGCTTTGCCCCCAGACCCCCATAGCCACCGGCGGCTGGGGCTCCGCCCCACACCCCCGTCTGTCCGTCTGTGTACACTAGTTTGAGTACACTAGCTTACTCAACACATCTCCTAAGTTCATTGGTGGGCAAGTTAATGCAAAACGTTAGCTTCGTTAACCTCTAGTCCGTTAACAAACTTCACACCTTCGTTAACGTTAGTTCGTTATTTTCAGCTTTAATTAACGGAAGTTAATAAAGTCCGTTAATTCGTTAATATTTTGCGTGTAATTTACATTTCTTTTTATCACTCGCTTCTAGAACATGTATTGATGTTGTTGAGCTGACTGTAAGAAAATATTTATTGCTATGGTGGTCTTGTTGTGTTTTGGAAGTTACGTTTTACAGTCTGATCTAAATTCAAGACAAAAATTGGTTCAAATGCACTAATGAAGCTGCGATCGGAAAATCTTTGGAAATTGTGAACAGCAATAATTGATAGACCTATGAGGCTGCAGATTATTATTTGCCTCAAACAAGAGCTCGTTTCTTCGCTTTGTTTTATAAAACTCGTGCTAATACGCAACTGTACCGGCACGATGAATCAATGGTGCAGGATACTAACAATAAAAACTTTAACGGAAGTTAACAGAACTTCACGAAAGTTAATTTAGTCCGTTAACAGAACTTAACGGAAGTTAATTTAGTCCGTTTACATGAAAAAACTTTTTAACGGATTAACGAGTTGATGAAAAAGTTAGCTTCGTTATTAACGGATTAACGATTAACGGACTTGTGCCCACCTATGCCTGAGTTAGACATTTGCACTTTCTAACTATTAGTTTTCGCCCTCTACCTTTACCAAAATCCTGGTTAAGTGCTAGCAGGCTACAACTTCAGATCTTCCATTCTACGATATCTTTGACCAACAAGAAGTTCCTTTTTTGAAAATTTCTGTTGACGTTATTGCATGCCATTTGTGGTTTGCCACCCCCCCCCCCCCCCAATCAAAAATCCTGGCTACGCCAATGCTACTCGCAGTGCACGAACTATGCTGTGATCTATGACCAGATAGCCACAAAAAAATCATTTTTATTTTTCATACAAAATGTCAGCATTTTGGGAAAATATTGCAAAAAACGTCTTTTGCGATCTGCAAGTTTACAGCAAGTTTTCGAATTGTAATTATCGCATTGTTGTTAAAGAGATACTGCTCGAAATCGGTTTTGTTGAAATCAGTTTTTTAAGTTCAATTTGGCCAGCTACCAGATCATATTATTCGTTAAATTTTGGTTCAGAAAAGATAGAATTGCTTACGATAAAACTCGTCTATACGTATCGAGTAACGACAAAATGTCACGAAAGCAGCATTGTTTGTTCCATTAAACTAAAAAACGTAGTAACAAGAGCAGAGTGAAAAAAAGCGGAGAGTAAAGACTCCAACCGGAGCGTGTGAAAATGTGAATCGAAAAAAGTCTTGGAAGGAATTTATTTGCAGTAGTGGCATATTATTTGCTTAAAATAGGGCGCTGAAGCGCTGTCGCTATTTCGGCAAAAAAATCAGCAGCGCTGCCGTTTGTCGCTGGTGACGAAAAAAAGCAACGGCGCTGCCGCTACCGCTACCGAAAAAGTAGCTGCGCTAGTAGCGCCGCTGGTAAACAGCGCCCCTGTGTTTGATATGCTTTTCAAGGTTAAGTCTGTCATCAAATATTACACCAATAATTTTGACAAAATTGTTAGCATAGGCAAAGAAGAGCTATTATCAATTTGTATGTTAGAAGTGATTCTAAATTCAACGTTACCGTTAGATAAAATTTCGGTAACTTTAATCTTCATACTTTCATTCAAATTTAAAAAATTACAAGTCATCCAATGCTTTAAATCATGCAAAAATGCTCGAATTTTGTTTTTAATCATGTCTAAAGAAGAATTTCTATCAAAAGAAAAATGACACTGCATATTATCAGCATATGAATGCACACCAAGACCATGTGAATTAGCAATTAATTCAGCACTTTTAAAATATAAGTTGAATAGGACTGGCCCTAAAATTGAACCCTGAGGTACATCAGACTTAACATCAACTGTGTAAGAAGTACAGCCAGCACCTTTAACAAACTAGGTCCCATTGTTTAAATATGTTGAACACCATTTTAAAGCTACGTCAGAAAAACCAACTTCCATAGACAATTTACTAAGCAAAAGATCATGGTTAACCGTATCAAAAGCAGCTGACATATCAAACAGAACTACTGCATTTGATTCGGCATCTAAAGTCGACAAATTATCATTGTGTAGTTTTGCAAGGGCAGTAGCACAGCAATAGCACGACCTGTAAGATGATTGCGAATAGCCATACTATGAATTTTCACACAAATATGGATTAATTAGGATAAAAACGCATTTTTCGAACATTTTGCCGAGAAAAGGCAAATTACTAACAGGCCTGAAATTTTTAGCAGAGGTGAAGTCGAGGACAGAAGGCTCGAGGCCTAGGCCAAGAACACAAAAAAAATCGGAGGCCAAGGACAGCCCTACCGAGGACAGACAATCTCAAGGCCAAGGACAGGAATGCTCGAGGCCAAGGCCAAGGACCAAGGACACAAGTGCAAGTGCTCCCGAAAAAGAAAAGTAAGGTCTTCAGAAAAATTTTTCAGGCGATCTCAAAAAAAAAAACAAATTGCATACCTGGCATAGCTGTTTAGCCTAATTTTAAGGCTTGGTAATTTTCCTTTTTCTTGTCTGTATTTAGTACTATCTTCTGTGAATTTTAATGTTTTTTTCGATTGCTTTCATGATGAAATGGTTTTCCCTCCTCAATTTTTGTTTTAATACGCGATTACTGCACGCCACTTACCTTGGATGGATTTCCTAATGCTACAACTTTGTTGTCCTTTCCTCTTGAATTTGAAATCAAAAGTGGTGATGCAGTCCTACTGTTGATACGGAGTTGTCGGGTTAATGGATTTCACAATACAGTTCATTGGTTATTTGGTCCTTACGTTACCAAACAAATTTAGAGGACATGCCAAGGAATCACACATCTTTTCCTTGTGTCGTTGCCTCTCTTTTAGTATTTTTGTGGGTCATGTTGCTCTTATAAATTTATTTTCAATGAATATAATATCGTAAGGTAATAATTGATGTTATACACCATTTTCTCCTTGATTTTCACCTAGATACTCCTTTTTCCTAAATGCATTTTTGTTGCGTCAATGTGCAATCATTACTGCTTCATTGAACTTGCTTTTACTGCCGTATATCGGTCTTTCCTATGCTTAAACTTGAAAGGTAATGTGCTATGATTAGGCGTGGTATTCATTTTAAGGTTTGGTAGCCTAGTTTATGGATTTAGTTTTGATTCAACAGCACTAGTTCATTAACAGTTTGAAAGATTAGGCGTTTTTAAAACAGGTTATTTATTAGTAGCCTTAGCTCATGTAATAATTAGTTCTGCTAGTTTAGTAGATGCAACCTAAGTTTTGGTTTAGGTTCAGTACAAATAATAATGGTTGTAACTCGTAGCCTAGTTTCAGTTGGTCAACTTGACAGTTTATTTATTTAGTAGCCCGTAGCTTAGGTGTATTCGGTAGAGATATCAGTTAATTTTGTAGTCTACAGCCTATCTTTATTTTATGATACATTGCGATGCACTTGATATTGATATAAATGTGGTTAAATCTTTATGTGTTTTCAAATTTAGGAAGTTTGAACCACTATCTTTAGCTGGTTTGAAAGTTATAATTGAGTCTAGCCACCGAAAACATGTGATCTTGATCCACTACCAACCAGTATTCTCAAGAAGTGCGTTGATTTATTACTCCATGCTATACATCATATTATTGTTAATCTTTCATCGAGTTTGGGTTATTTTCCAAATGTTCTCAAAAAAGCTTGTGTTACTCTTTTGATTAAAAACGAGAACTTGGATAATGATAATATTAAAAATTTTCATGCCTGTTAGTAATTTGCCTTTTTTTTTGGCAAAATGTTCGAAAAATGCGTTTTTCTTCTAATTAATCCATATTTGTGTGAAAATTCATAGTATGGCTATTCGCAATCATCTTACAGGTCTTGCTATTGCTGTGCTACTGCCCTTGCAAAACTACACAATGATGATTTGTCGACTTTAGATGCCAAGTCAAATGCAGTAGTTCTTCTGTTTGATTTGTCAGCTGCTTTTGATACGGTTAACCATGATCTTTTGCTTAGTAAATTGTCTATGGAATTTGGTTTTTCTGACGTAGCTTTAAAATGGTGTTCAACACATTTAAACAATGGGACCTAGTTTGTTAAAGGTGCTGGCTGTACTTCTCATACAGGTGATGTTAAGTCTGATGTACCTCAGGGTTCAATTTTAGGGCCAGTCCTATTCAACTTATATTTTAAAAGTGCTGAATTAATTGCTAATTCACATGGTCTTTGTGTGCATTCATATGCTGATAATAAATTTATAAGAGCAACCTGACCCACAAAAATACTAAAAGAGAGGCAACGACACAGTGAAAAAATGTGTTAATCCTTGGCATGTCCTCTAAATTTGTTTGGTAACGTAAGGACCAAATAACCAATGAACGGTATTGTGAAATCCATTAACCCGACAACTCCGTATCAACAGTAGGACTGCATCACCACTTTTGATTTCAAATTCAAGAGAAAAGGACAACAAAGTTCTAGCATTAGGAAATCCATCCAAGGTAAGTGGCGTGCAGTAATCACGTATTAAAACAAAAATTGAGGAGGGAAAACCATTACATCATGAAAGCAATCGAAAAAAACATTAAAATTCACAGAAGATAGTACTAAATGCAGAGAAAAAATAAATAAAATTACCAATTGCGTGCCTAAGACAGATGTTTAGCCTAATTTTAAGGCTTGGTAATTTCCTTTTTTTGTTTTGTCTGCATGTAGTAATGTCTTCTGTAAATTTTGATGTTTGTTCGATTGCTTTTGTAATGTACCTTTCGAATTGTGTTTCCTTATCAATTTTATTTGAATCAAAATGAGTAAAAACTTGAAATTTTCACCCTATTTGTTGAATTTCAGGTAATTGAAACAGGTCGAGCCGAAAAAAATAGTAGGCTGAAACAAAAAACAAAAAAACAAAAGTCGGCAAAGCTAACTATCAATTCCCAAAGTCAAAAATATCGTTTCGCTAGCGACCAAAAAATATGCAAATGAAGCGTTAAATATGCCTTGAGTTTTTATGTGCCAAAGAAACAAAATTATGTACGTTAAGCGTTGAAGTCGGCCATGAGTTTTGCGGCAAAATAAAGGTGAAATTTAGAAGCAAAATTGTTCTAAGATAAGGGAAAGACTTTACAAGGTAAGGCCAAACAAAGTTTAAAAGCCAAAGCTGATAAGAAAATAGCAGGAACCAGGCCTACAGGCGATTCTCAACAGCCAACTCGCAAATATCAAAACAAATTAGTGTATAGATCTAAAAATTCATCAAGAATAGATGGGATCAACAGATTAGGGGATCACAAACATCAATTTCGACAAAAAAGGCCTGAGAGGCAGTAATCTGCGCAGTTGCAGGTGTTAATTGCAGAGAGAACGAAATGATAGGCCAAAAACTCCACTAAAGCTCACTGCAAAGTGCAAATTGAGGATCTCTGGTAAGCCATCCTAATTACAAGATAATCTTTTGGCTATGAAAACTGATAACTGCCCCAGCAAAGTCTAAAGTTCTTTCATCACAATACAGTTTTCCAGCCTTCTTGTGATGCTGTTAGTTAGTGGGTTGCAATAGCACTCAGTTGATAAAGCGTCGGGTTTGTGATCAAAAGGTTGCTGACTCCCGGTTCGATTCGTGATTGGCAATGCGTCGTTGTGTCGTTGAAAAAGGCATCTTACGCTTATTTCTCATTGGGGTTAAGCTCTACCAGTAGCGGATTTAGGGGGGGTGGGGGGGATGCATCCCCCCCACCAGCCTAAACATAACTTGCATATGAATAATACTTAACTTATTTAAAAAAAGCAAATAGTGAATAGTCGTTAGCCCGTGTGACTGTGATATAATTTCAAAAGCCAAGGGGAGGGGGGTGCAAGGAAATAGTATTTGTGCTGCGAAGTTTTTACCAAACAGAAATTAGTCTTTTACGTGTCCGATTGATTGGAAGGTGCCAAATCAGCAAAACTCGCAACGTGCACTTTTCAGCGATAAAGGCATAGGAGCACAATCAGTGGCGGAGTTATGGGGGCGGATGGGGGATACATCCCCCATCAGCGTAAACTTAACGTGCATATGAATATTTAATATTTGAAAAAAAGCAATCAGTGAATTTTTGATAGGCCGTGTGACTGTGATATAATTTCTAAAGCCCTGCGAGTGGAGGGACCGAAAAATGTAATATTTACAGCGAAGTTTTTACAAAACAGTAATTAGTATTTTACGGGTCGGATTGATTTGAAAGCGCCGAATTAGCAAAATTTACAACTTGCACTTTTCAGCGATAAAGCCTACACAATGCAAATCATTTCTTAAGTGACATATTAGGTTTACAAAAAGTGAGCATTAAGCGAGGTCAAGAACATAAGAACATTAATCCTAAGCAGTGGTGTAGCCAGGGGGACGGGTGGGGGGCTATAGCAAAATAAAAAATGCAAAATAATGTCAACCAAAATGCAAAATAAAAAATATTACGTTTTTAGCACTTTTGAGACTGTTTTTCACACTGAAATAGACCAAAAAGTGATTTAAAGCATTTTTTGAAACATATGCTTAAGGGGGCTAATTTGTCAAAAATAAAAAACACAAATCAAAAAAAAAACTTTAAAAAATGACCAAAAATAAGCAATAAAATTTGATCGCTAGTGTAAAAAACTTGAGCACGGGTTTCATCAACAAATATATTATAGGCCTAAACTCAGAAATGGGGTGGAGAGGCTATTCAGTATTGGTTAATTACCAATCACTTGTCTCAATTCTCTTTCCATTAGCCCCTCTCCAATTATTTTTCTCTATAAATATACAGATGAAACAAATTACTCCGCGTCAGTACCGTCGCTACGAGGGGGCCAAGGGGGCCGTGCCCCCCCCCCTAACGACTGCTTGTGCCCCCCCATTTTGGTTTACTCAAATTACTGTTTTTGGAACTCCACGTAACTGCAAGACAACAACAATAATGGTAAAAGGAGTAATTACGTTCAAACATGATTCTCCTTTAAAGTTTTCTCGAGGAAGAGAGAAGTAAGCCCGCAGAATCGTTACCGGTACTTCGTTAGTGATCATGACGTAAAACAATATTTTTTCAAAGACCAGCTGTTTTGATTCTTAAAGTACACACAAGATTTGGAGATCGCGTTCTGTGGCGCAACCAGGTTGAAGGGGCTTAAGCTCCCTAAACCAAGTCACGTAGAAATTTAACCTCAAAATATGAGCGTTTAAACGTATTTTAGACTTGATCTGAAGTAAGGGGAAGCTAAAGGGGCGAAGAAATTTAATTCTTCTTTGAAATAACTTCTGAATTTTAGCAATGTAGTGATTCGTATGGCTTTTAAAGCGTGCGAAGTGCGATTAAAATGACGTAAAAATTGCTTCTTTTTTGCAGCAAAATCACAAAAATCGCCCAGCGGTTGGGGGCTGTGCCCCCAGGCCCCCGTTCATAGTTACTTTATATTTAATGACTATGTCCCAATTTGTGACACGTTTGAGTTGCATCAGTTTGTTTAGCACGAAGCCTAAATCAGACAGTTTTTGTGCAAAAAATTTACTTTTTGTTCACCCCTCTTAGCAAAATCCTGGTTGCATATCTGGTAGCATTCACTGCTGTAGATAGATTTTTCAGGCGGTTGTGGGCCGCAGACGAAACAAGCTAAGAAATGCTGCCGGCCTTATATTTCTCTCTTTTTTTAGACAAGAATACAGAATTGTTAAAATTGTGCATATTGGTAGCCGTACGAGATTTGAAGATCAGTTTTTATAAGCAAAGCTTCAGTTTATTTTAGTGCCCCCCCCACTTTCAGCTAGTGCCCCCTCACTACGTTTGCTCTGGCAACGGCACTGCTCCGAGTGAGTTTTATTGAACTATCAGATTTTATGCTTATGATTTACCAGCATCCAAATAAGAGAACTAAAATTTTACCATTAACCACCTCTCACATAGGTCATTTATGCAACCAGTTGAATCATACTTGCACTGCCAACTTCTATGCCGCATTTTATAAGCATTATTTTATCAAACTAGCTCTAACATTAAATTACTTTTGCAAAAAAATGCAAAATTTTTGAGCGCTGGGGGATCCACCTCCAGACCCCTAAAACAGCCGCTCCATTACAAATTTCTGACTACGCGCCTGGTTACAACTCATCCGCATTTTTGAGGTTTTGTGCTTAAAATTTTTATCATCCCCCCCACCAAAATTTTCTGGATCCGCCACTGAGCTCTACCCGTTGTGGTGGCCCAGTCTGTGGTGGCCAACAGAATCAAAAAAAGGGCGTTTAGCTCAGCGCTGTTGTGGCTAGACAGACGCTAACTGCCAGGTTCATAAAAACAAACAATTATGTTTAATCGTTTGCGTGCGTCTAGCCGAAAAGTTACCCTCCCATGTTTTGGCATTGCTTGTTTTCGTAGTCGCCGTTCTGGTGGCTCTTCCCTTGGCTTTCGCGTTGGTGTCCTTTATATAATAGAAGCACGCAAACGACTAAACTTTAAACAGCTGAGACCTGCAAACGTCAAAACGCCACACTAAATTATTATCAATAGCAAACGATAAGTACGTGCATTGACCTGCCGACTGCAATCTAGAATCAAAAGTAACGTAAAATTTCAACCTTTCACAAGTAACTGGCAAAAGTCTAGACAGCTGTGCAATTCAGATGGCAATTAGAAGACTAATTAAAGACAACATTTACCGTAACTTTTTTTCAATCAACTTCATCATTAACTTAAAGAAAATCATAGTAAGCAAGCGAAGCACAGAAACGTTTTTACTTTTGCGGAAGTATCGCTATGACGTCAAAATAATAAAGAATGTGAATTTGCTGATATTTCACGTCAATACACTTTACTTATAATTTAAATTTGCCATTACTGGCATTTGAGAAGTTGATTGGTGGTACAGAACTTGAGGATTGCTTTGACTAAAATGTTCAAATTTTTGAAGTTTTTCATCTGACACATGTCAAGAAGAATCGTCAAAATGCAGAGTGCAGGAAAGGAGCAACTATTTATATAAAAAGCCAACCCGTGATTGTCTGGAAAAAGACTAATGAGAGAGCGTCATTAGTGCACAATCTCTAGACTGTACACGAATTCTTTTGTTGTCAGAGGGCGGGGTTAGAAGTTTTGATAAAAGTGGCTTCAAGAGCAGATAGATGGAAAGGAAAGCGGCCTTGGGAAAGAATAGAAAATCATGGCTCGGCTTTTTTCCTATAAATAGCCGCTCCTTTTCCTGCAATGTCCATTCTGACAATTCTTTTTGATAAGTGTCAGACTTCGAAGATATAATGATTTTAATGAAACTACGAAGATCTTATCATTTTAATGAAAGCAGTTCCTGACATTGTTTATTATAAAAAATGATGATTGGATTTTTACTTACTTCAACTTTTCGGACGTCATTACAGTTACAATGGTCATGACGTTACCTATAACCCCGAAAACAAACAAGGTAATGATGATGGAAGCGTAGATCGCGACATCGGTTTCATCAAATGGAAGAACAAACGTAAAGCTAAAGAAAACACAGCCTTAAGAATGAGAAAAATTGTCGATTACTTCAAGACCGAAAGGTCCCTTCGCTGTCTCCTGGCCAAGGCAACTTAGTGAACAACGTTCCCTCTAAGAGCTTGCATAGTTTTCGCGGAATGAAAGCCGTGTGAACTCCAAAGATAAAGGTCTGAGCTGCAATTTGGGAAAATTTTAGTCCAGATTTATTTAGGTAAAGACCAAAAAAAACACTAAAAAGGTTTCGCCGCCAAATTCAAGTTAAGACAAAAAAAAAGAAAAAAAGGTTCTCACCACAAATCGCGACCGACTTCGGTCGGTATTTCGGATCATCTTGACTTTGTAAGCTCAATTTCTCAATTTTGCTTCCGATTGAAAGCACGCATTTACCTTGTCTTTCAACACTTCTGCAGTGCTCGGCAGAACTGAAGTTTTGCGCGGGGGTTTGAGGCTATCTGCGCGAGCGCGCAGCTTAGAGGAACATAGTTAGTGAATGAAGATATAATCACAATTACAATTATTTTTTGTGATCAAATAACTCCTTTTTAGTAGCAGTACTGCATTAGAGAATGATGGACAGAATATTGTTCGAGATATTTAAATATGCGTGTAATTATTCTTAACATTAACAAAAATACTACAGCACTGAGATTTTGGAGGCCACAGTTATGGAAACGTGCGAATGTGTTTTTGTTTCGCCATAACCTCTATAAGGGTGATTACGGCAGGCCATGCCGGAGAGCATTGATTTGCACTATTGCTTGATCGTAAGAACTTGAAAGGCATCCATTGCATGCTCATCTTCACATCCACATTTTAATAAAAAAATTGACAATTATATTATTCTGGAACGAAGCAATAGCACTAAGAGCACTGAAGCAGGTAAAAGAAATATCAGTTTCTCAAAAACAGCACAAAATTTAGCTCAAGCACTAAAGAAAAGTTAGCAATTTTTTTCTAACATTAAAAACAATTGTCATTTCCTTTAGGGTAGCCTACTTAAAATAGTGCTATATTCAAGTAGGCTACGCCTATTGTAGTACGTATAGTAGCGTAACTTCATATGGTCATTTCGGATTTTTATTGGCCATAGCTTTTAGCCTCCAAAGTTATCAGCACAACTTGTAAATAGCGGAAAGCGTTTCAAAGTTTTCGATAGTTTTGGAAAGTTTTCCTCGAGACTATTCAATTAATTTGAAAACTGTATCATCAAGCCATCAGTACTTAGTAACACAGAAATTTTTAGTGAAATTTTAGTGCAGTAGAAAACAAAAAAGGCTATTCAAAAATTTATCCCAAGCTTCAACTCCAAATCGATCTGTGGGTCAAGCGGATAGGCCGTCTGCTACTGAAACAGTAGACCTGGGTTTGATTCCCGGTTGGGTCAAACTAAAAAGTAGAAAAATTGGTATTCACATTTCCCGCTTAACGTCCAGCATTATAAGGGACAGTGACGTGAAGTCTCCACCGTGTGTGGTAGACAGGTGGGCAGGTAGCAGCTTGACTCGAAGATCGAAAGATATTTTTCCTGTCTCCTGGCCAGGACAACTTGGCCGATAAAATGTATTTACAATTACAAATTGTGACTTCACAGTTTTAGGTTTAATTAACGACAATGAAAGTTTTTGGATGCTGTTGAAACTGAAAAAAGAACTTGGTATATACAAATATGGTTTAAATCTATGAAGCCACTTACTTTTTGTATTCCGTTTCGGTAGACATTGAAAAATTCATTCTTAACTATTTAATTATCATCTTTGAATCAAAACTAATTATTTTTCAAGACTTTCAAGAGCTAGCAGCTAATTAATTTTGTAATATACGCTCGACTATTTTGTTTGATGAACAACGCCACCACTTACTGAAACCATAAATTACACAAATATTGCTGCTTTTGCGTTAATTACAGCTAAATCAAACTTGGCTTCTGTAAAAATTAGGAAAAACTTTAGTTTCAAATCGCCGCCCTGTATTTTCAGGGTTTGTGTTAGCAGTATCTTTTGTCATAAAATTGATATTTGAGTAAGATATACGCTGCAGTTAAAATGAATTTTTAATGAGATTCTACCGTAATGATCCAAGACACTGACCTTTTTCTTTTTGCAATAACAAAAGCTCTAAACCATTACAATATAGTGTTTACCAAACACGCGTATCAATCATTAGGCGTAAAAATGACGCGTGTTCATGAAAGACAGCTCTAGAATATCAATTGATTACTTCGAAGTTGGTTTCAGAAACAGCTTCAGTTTGAATTTAAAAATAAGATCGATTAGACAAAAATGCATTTTATTGGAGACGTTTTGACTCTCCAATTTCTCTGAGAGTCGTTGTCAATGTATTTGAATACGAAAAGATTGATAATGGCTTAAGTGGTAAATCGAAATGTGCGTAATAAACTGTAGGCTTTAATTTTCCTTGTTAATAATTGATAACATCTCGGCAAACCAAAACCTATGCAATGGCCAAGACTACATATTTGTGATGAAGACAAAATATTAAAATACCATGCTTTACAGCGTACATTAATTGTAACAGTATTGCTATTATTATATAATATGAAATTACTTTTGTCGCAATAATTTCGCTCACAAGTTGCAATAGAAATTATGCCTGCTTTGATTCGCTCTTTTAATTATCCAATTATCAATCGAGTGATAAATACTTTGTTATCCTAATAGCGTAAAAATTGTTTTTCTCATTGATGGATTGTGTTTCTTATTGATTGGGTATTTGATCCAGTGCAAAATCAAAAGTCGTTTTTCTAACATTATACCACAAAAATCTTTAAAAACAAAAGCACAAAAAAGATTTTAGAAAGCCTCTTTTTGAAAATCTGCAACATTAAAAATCATACTCAGTTAACTTACGAAATTGCTGGCATTTAAACCAGGGTGTCGAACCGTTTCAAATAACGGTTCGGGTTCAGGTTTAGCTCCTGCTCAAAATATTTTAGCGGTTCAGCTTTGGTTCGGGTTTACGTGAGTACCATTTTCGAGGTTCAGGTTTGGTTCAGGTTCACTCAAGTAAAATATTACTGGTTCAGGTTCGGTTCGGGTTTATTGACTTAAAATTTAACTGTCGTTACTCGTTTAGTCCAGAAAAAAAAGGAGAAATTGCTGATCCTGTTGATGATAACTACTCCTCTTATTGTGCGTGTACCAGCGCCAGCGGCATCTGGATACGGAAATATATATTCTTACTTTTGTTAGGGGTTCAAGTTCGGTTTGGGTTCACTTGAGCACAATTTTGAGGGTTCAGGTTTGGCTCAGGTTCACTGAAGTAAAATTTTGTTGGTTCGGTTTGGGTTCACCAAAATGAAACGGTTCATTCGGGTTTACGGTTCGGGTTCAGGTTCGGTTCGACACCCTGATTCAAACATGAAATTGTATATACTGTTACTCAGTACTTAAATTGTAAAATTTTGCATGGGGGGACGCTTTTGCAGCCTTCACCAAACTTCAGTGTAGATTATGTAAATCCGTCCCCGCAATTGAATGAAGACCAAACAAAAAAACGAAAAAAAAAGGTCTTCGCCAAAAATTGAGGTGTTTTTTCCCGAAATTAGGTGAAGACCAAAAAAAAAAGTCTTCACCGCAGTTTGGGACTACTTTTGGCCGGAATTTCTTGGATTTACTTGTGCTGGCTGGCTTTTATTCGTCTGTAGTGATGGAGTTCTCGAGACCGGTCTCAGGTCTCGAGACACATTTTTGAAAGTCTCGTCTTGGTATCGCCTCGGACTTGAATTTCAAGTCTCGATCTCGAGTCGTGGTCTCGAAAAGTCGTGGTCTCGAAATATGAGAAGTCTCGAGACTCAAAATCTTGGTTAGGCGTAGGAGTAAAATTTTGAATTTAATTATTTAATGCAAGCAACGCAAACAAAGATTCGATTGACTTTCTAGGTCTTAACACCTTTTTAAATGCTTTCCATCAATCTCCTTTATTTATTCATTTCGGTCAATTTTCATTTATTTCCGTCAATGTCTTTAAACTGAGATCGTGAGAAACAAAGTTTTGCAATAAAACCTCAATTTTTGATAATTGGCTACTCAGTGGGAGATACTTGAGGTTCGAAAAAACTCAGGTAGAGCCGTGAGAGAAAACTGCTCGACCTGTTATTCATTATTATCTTTCTTATTTACTTATGAAAGGGGTGATGTAAAACAGTCTGGAGGGAAGAAGCCGCTTAAGCGGTATTATTTGATATTGATCTTTGTTGAAGGTGCTAATTGCAGCTGTCTACATTTTTGCTTTCTGGTAGTAAATGCTCTAAACCTTTTTCTCGTTTAGGTTCCTTGCACGTGGACCGAGTTTGAGGTGGTAGCATGGCAGTGCGATGAGGTTTGGTCAAGGAAGGTTAATCAGGACAGCTCAGACCTCAAAGTGATTGTTTTCAGTCTCATTCTGCTGAACATATCTTTCGTAATATGATACAGTTAAGATTGCAGACTCAGAATGATGAACTTAAGTCTACTTTACCACTGCTTTTTTGTAAATATCAAACATTAGGAGTAACAATTAGGTCCAGTTAAGATTAATATAGCTTGAGGTATTAACCTTAGGTATAAACATGGGCCACCGAATGGGGAAAACGCGTGATCCCAAAAGATTTTCAGGGCAGTATCGGAGAAATAAAGTCTTGATAAAAAATAATATCGTAACTCAGGTATTTGTTATACATTACGGTGTTTGCCGTGTACTAGGACCACTAGGTTACTGAATCATTCATCTTGATGTCTTGTTTATGAAAACACACTTGCACATTTCACCACAGCCTTAATTTTTTCCGTTGTAGCCTTAATTTTTTCCGTTGTGTTTCGTGATTATTTTTGCTTGCAATAATACGCCATTCAAGATTTTTTGGCTCTGTTACTAATCTGTAGTTACTGCAAGCTGGACCACTGCGATAGTTTGAACACAGGAACGCATTGCCCAGTTTCAGTTGGCAGCGAATTGCAATTTCTCTACTTTAAAGACGAGCGCTTGACAATTGAGCTACGCCGTCACCTCTTCATGTGCTTGTAAATAGCACGTGGCCCAAGTTCGTTTTTGGTTTATGGTCGTTCTGCTGTATTACGATTGGCCGTTTGTTTAAGGAAAAACCATGAAAAGGGTTGTCAATAGTCAATACGAATAACTTATGCTTCTAAAATGTCTGGTCTCGAAGTCTCGTCTCGGTCTCGAAAAACTCACCGAGTCTCGATCTCGGTCTCGAAATTTTTTTCAAGTCTTGGTCTTGGGTCTTGGACTCGAACTTTTTCCAAGTCTCGGTCTTGGTCTCGGTCTCGACCATCATGGTCTTGACTACATCACTATTCGTCTGATCATCCAGCGCTCAAATCTTGATGGGTGGACCTCTAAATCTCGATGGGGGAAGCTAAATCTCGAGGGGGGATGCTAAATCTCGATGGGGGACGCGTCTCGTCCCCCCTGCAATTTAAGTACTGCTCTTACTGCTTGCTTTTACAGTAAGTATTCATTTTACTGCAAGTATTCATAGCTTGCAGCAAATAAAAATGTCATTGAAAACGACTTACAGAAGTTTAATACTTTCCTGCAGTTATTGCTTAAGTCATAACGGCAATCGTATGAACAGTCTGTATTTTATAGTATGGTCTTGGAAAGATAAACACCCACATTCCAGGAAAACGAGCCAAAAAGCTGAGCTCCATTTACTGTCTGCTGGTCAATATGTAACTTAGTCTATAAAATTGAGTTATATTTCTAAAGAGAAACTTTTCCAATGAACATGAAATCGAATGCACAATTTTAATAATTACAACAAGTCCTTAAAAAAACGCTTTCCAAATGTCCACCTAGAATCATTTGCCAATAGCAAAAACCAATGCTAGAGATAAACAGCAGTTAAAATTAATTATCTCAAACACTGACCGTTTAAAGTGCATTTTTGGAGAAGTCACGTTACAGGAACAAGAAAATACTACATGTCAGCAAGCAAAATGTCCCCAGGAAAATGTTTCGGAAATTTAACCTTCTTACGTCGGTGGCCGTTAGAGGTGAAATAACACTATTCTCAGATTTAAACCTTTTTAAGCAATTACACTGGTTAGGCAACGTTTCCTCGAAGAGCTTGTATGGTGTGTTCATAATAAAAGGCCATGTGACTCCAAAAAAAAGTTTTGCGCTTTAAAAATTCGAAAAGAACTTAAAATTTGAGGTTGAACGAGACTATCGATTTTTTATGTTGCGCTCCTTTAGCGCTCAGTCCTGCAAAATTATTTTTTGAGATGGTTAATATTACTTGAAAAAGTATAAATTAAATAATGCGCGGAAAAAAAAACTACGTTTAGTTAGTAAAACGATTGCCTGATAAACAAATATACTGATGTGTGCTGCTTATTGACAAATTTATGTAGCAGCATCTTTTGTGTGTTGCCGAATGTTAATGACAAATTTACCCCCAACAGCCTGTTTCACTCTCTTAGGGATCTTCAGGCAGAGTTCTAGACAGAGGTGGAGTCGAGGACATAAGGCTCGAGGCGAAGGCCAACGACACAAAAAAATCCGAGGGCATGGCCAACGACAGCCCTTCCGAGGACACAAAGGCGTAGCCAGGATTTTTGATTGGGGGAGGCCCAAACCACAAATCACATGCAATGACGTCATCAGAAATTTTCAAAAAAGGAACTTTTTGTGGGGCAAATATATCGTCGAATGGAAGATCTGAAGCTGTAGTTTATTGGCACTTAACCAGGATTTTGGTAAAGGAAGAAGGCGAAAACATTACAGTAGCACGCCGATTATCCGAACGCCTATTATCCGAAACGCCTGTTATCCGAACACGACTTCAACCAAAGTCATCAGATCAATTACTACGACTTTAGCAAATTTAAAACAAACAAAATGAGGATTTCTATAGTTCCAGCACTAATAACATAAAAAATATCACAATCTCTGTGTAATGTAAATGATGTATTTTCGTAATTCGTAATGCAGTATTGCATGTTGCTGTAGCGTAAATGATGAATTTGCTTGATATTGCATGTTGTTTGATTATCCGAACAAATCACTTATCCGAACCACCCCTGGTTTTAATTGGTTCGGATAATCGGCGTTCTACTGCAGTTATAAAATGCAAATGTCAAACTTAGGAGACATGGTGAGTAAGCTACTGTACTCAAACGTGTCACAGACGGGGGTGTGGGGGCGGATCCCCCAGCTGCCGGTGGTTATGGGGGTCTGGGGGCAAAGCCCTCAACCGCTGGGCGATTTTTGTAAGTTTTTGGAAAAAAAAGGTATTTTAATCCCATTGAATCACACTTCGCACTTGTTCATAGCCATTTGAAAGAACTAGATTTTTAACATTTAAAAGCAATCGAAAAGATTTAACTGTTCAATCCTCCTTTTACTTGCAATTAAAGTCCAAAATACGTTTAAAATCTTGCACTATGGTGTAAAATTTTAATTGTAAGTGATTTAGTCCATGTAGGGGTAAGCAAGGCACATTGCCTCCTGCAATATTTTAGCAGTAAATTAGTAATCCACTCGAAGATTTTTCTTCAAGAGTTTTGTTTTGTCATGAAGTTAACCAGTTATAGGAGTACATGTACGGCCAGGAAGTCCAGGCCCTCTCAATTAAAATTCAATAATTTTTTCAATGAGCTTTTTCTCTAGCTATTTTTTTCAAGTATTGTGTGCGTAAAAACTGGCGAGGTGGTGTTGAATCGTCATTGAAAAATGGTACAATAGATGGTTACGCTTACTAAACATGTTATCCTGGGCCGGATTTACATTGCGCGGGTCCCCTGGCACTTAGGGGAATTTTGCAACATCTTCCTGCTAAATATTAGTGAAGACCAAAAAAAGTCCTCCCATCTGAGCGCTGGGCCCCGGCGCTGTATCATGTGGCAAATACGGCGCTGGTTATTGCATTACGTTCATAAAAAGTTTAGATGAGGGCCTGAGGTAGCAAATTTTATAACAAACACCCTTAATTTCACCCTGGTTATTCGTTTAAATTGGTTGGAAAAATTGAATTAAGGAGGTGCGCCGGGCCCCCTGGTCGTCAATATTATTTATTGTTAATTAATGTTGTACGCGTGTACTGTTGAACGCATAGATGCTGAAAGAAACTGAAAATGAAGAAACAAGTTTTTTTTGTTAAATTTTTGTCATTGGTGGCATTTCGGTTGAGGGGGCCCGGGCCCATAGGCGTAGCCAGGGAGAGGGGCCCAGGGGGCCCGCCCCCCTCAATTAAAATGCTACCAATGATAAAAATGTCACAAAAAATACTATTGTTTCTTCTGTTTTAGTTTCTTTTAGCATCTTCGCGTTCAACAGTACACGCATACAACAGTAATTAACAACAATATTGATCCAGGGGGCCCGGGCCCCTCAATTTAATTTTTGACAACCAATTTTAATGGGCCCACTACAATAATATTTAAATGGCCCTCAATTTAAATGGACCCCAACAATAATATTGATCCAGGGGGCCCGGGCCCCTCAATTTAATTTTTGACAACCAATTTAAATGGGCCCACTACAATGATATTTAAATGGCTCTCAATTTAAATGGGACCCCAACAGAAATATTGATCCAAAGGGACCAGGGCCCCTCAATTTAATTCTGCCAACCAATTTAAATGGGCCCCCTACAACAATATTTAATTAAATGGCCCCAATTTAAATAGCCTCGCAACAATAATATTGATCCAGGGGGCCCGCGGCCCCTCAATTTAAGTTTTGCCAACCAATTTAAATGGGCTCACTACATTAACACTTAAATGGCCCCCAATTAAAATGGGCTTTCAACAATAATATTGATCCAGGGGGCCCGGACCCCTAAATTTGATGTTTGCCATACAATTTAAACGCATAACCCGAGTGAAATTAAGGGTTTTTATCATAAAAGTTGCTAACTCAAGCCCTCATGTAACCTTTTTATGAACGTAATGCAATAACCAGGGACGGATTTAACAGAGGGCCCAGAGCCAGGGGCCCCGTGCTCATATAAGACTTTTTTTGATCTTCACCTATATTTGGCAGGAAAATATTGCAAAAATTCCAAAGTGCCTGGAGTCCAACTCAATGTAAATCCGGCCCGGGCAATAACATGATTAGTAGGCATAACCATCTATTGAACATGTTTTAATAACAATTTTGCTCCACCTGGCCAGTTTTTATGCAACAAAATACTTTTGAAAAAAATTAGCTACAGTAAGGCGAAAGCTCATTGAACAAAATTTTGAATTGAGAGGGCCTGGCCCCCTGGCCGTATATGTACTCCTATAACTGGTTGTTTTAATCACAAAACAATAATCTCTTAAGAAAAATTTTCGAGTGAAAAGTTATTTACTGCTAAAATATTGCTGGAGGCAATGCGCTTTACTTCCCCCTATCTGGACCAAGTCACTTATAAAATTATCACCAAATGCAAGATATTAAAGGTTTTTTGGACTTAAATTGCTAACAAAAGAAGGACTGACGACAGAACAACTTAATTTTTTCAATTGGCTTTTAAATGTCAAAAATCTAGTACTTTCAAATTGGGCTCTGAATACGTGCGAAATGTGATCTAATAGTGTTAAAACATTTTTTTTTCAAAAAATTACAAAAAATCGCCCAGCGCCCAGACCCCCATAGCCTCCGGCGGCTGGGGGCTCTGCCCCCAGACCCCCGTATGTTACGTTTGAATTACAGTACACTTTTTTACTCAACATGTCTCCCCAGTTCAGGCCTTTTCGCATTTTAACTATTGGTTTAAGACCTCCCCTTTGAACGAGTTCCTAGTTACGTGCCAACACCAGGCCACGACTTCTAATCTTCCATTCTGCGATACCTTTGCCCCCACAAAAAATTCCTCTTTCGAAGTTTCTGATGACGTCACTGCATGGGATTTGTAATTTGGGCCCCCCCCAAACAAAAATTCTGGCTACGCCTATGCCCGGGCCCCCTGTGCCACCCCCCTGGCTACACCTATGATTTTGAGATAAGATCGCGCCCTTAAGTTCTTTGATAAAAAAACATTTAAAGCAAAATTTAAAAAAAAAAATTTCCAAAACGTGGATGACACGAGTCAAGTCACTTAGCAGTTTTTTGAAACCTCCAGGAATTGCATGACTTTATTATGACGTAGACAGGTGGTTGTCATTATTATTACTTGCTTTTGTACGCGTAAATCCTAAATTAAAGAAAATGCAATTCCGGACAAGGACAACACACTGGCTATGCTCTCATTATATTTATCATTGGTAGCATTTCAGTTGGGGGTTTGCATTACCGCCTGTGTTATAGCATTAAGTTCATAATAACGTTAAACGAGAGCCTGGGATTGCAACTTTTAGCACATAACTTTTAGATTTTTCACAGGTTTTGCGTATGTATTGTTAAAAATTTGAACTGCAGAGCCCCTGGTCCGGGACCCTTGGTCATTAGTTAGGGGTCCCAGGCCCCCTGGTTGTCAGACAGGGGGCCTCGAGATCCCTGTTTGTCAGTTAGGAGCCCTGAGGTCCTCCGCTTGTTAGTCAGGGGCCCTGGGGCCCCTGGTCGTTACTTCGGGGCCCCGGGGTTCCCTCCTCGTCCGTAACTGCAACTAAACATCACTAGGCTATGTTGTCATAATATTTTATCATTGGTGGTATTTCAATTGGGGGGCGCGGGCCCCCTGCCCCCCCTTTGGCTACGCCTATGCAAGGATAGACCCTTTTGAGGCCAAGGACAGGAAAGCTCAAGGCCAAAGCGAAGGACCGATAAGACAGGCGCAAGTGTTTTCCACGTTTCAATTTGTAGAGGACGAGGACAGGGCAATTTTTGAGGATTTGAGGCTTCGAAGCTAAGGCCTAGGACTTGACCTTGGAGGCTAAGGCTAAAAACCTCAAAATGTGTCCTTGAGGCCAAAAACGTCCTCAAGGAATCCATTTCTGTTTCTAGAACATAAATTATTTAAAATCAATTAATGTACAAAAGTTTTCCAGAAATATGTGCCTTCACCAAACGAAACGAGGTTTTGAAGTTGGAAAGTGGAGCTATGCACCTTCTCACTATGCCCAAGAGAGCAGTTGAAATTCAATTTGATCTTAGGTACTTATGCTGAAAGCTACCGCGTGTCCACACTGGAGGCTAGGAACGATTTCTCATGAATTTTAATTCCTAGCCTACAGCGTGGACATACGGTAACTTGCGGCATAAGCATCTTAAATCAGATTTAAACTTTAACTGCTATCGTGGCCTAATGATAAGGTGCGTTTTTCCACTTACCAAGATCACGGTTTCATTAACCTCTTGCTCTTACCTACTATTTCATTCTTTCTCTAAACCTTATGTTTTGAGTACTTTTCAGTGAAACACGCAACAAACTATCACATACCTTATGCTTATTGATTTAACGCTTATCAGAGCAGTACTTTCAGGTAACTTAATCCAAACATATGTTAACATTTTGTCAACACCATGCCGTTTTCACGTGTTTTCAATGGCAATGCGTTGTATTTGAGATTGTCAAATAATTTTTTTATTATAGTTTTTTTAGTTGTCTTAGTTGCTCGATTGATTACTTTTAGTTGCTCGATTGATTTTTTAGTTTTTTTAGTTGCTTGATTGATCACTGGCACAGTAGAAGTTCGTATCATTGCAAAATTGACTGATTATATACACTTTAATTTTGTAAAATAATTTTATCAAATCTCAAT